>JAJOZX010007853.1:150000-209984 GCA_023014485.1 Bathynomus jamesi | reverse complement strand
CTACGTTCGTGTTAGTCTAATTTTTTTTTTTTTTAATAATTTTATTGCAGGCATCACACGCTAGCATGTCACAAGCTGGCATTAATCGTCAACAGACTCATCCTTGACCACCACCCCCAGAGCTCCTATTGCTAATTGTTTTTATTTTTATTTTAAACAACGTTAATTTTTTAAAATGTCTGTCAAGAGGGTTCTTAAACAAATTAACGCTGGGAGAGTTCACGACGGGCGCGGGAAGATTATTCCACTTATCAATTACTTTAAACGTAAAGTTGTTAGCGATATTAGTAATGAAACGTCTGCCACGAGTATTACTATTAGCGAAAGTGAACAATTTGTCAAAATTTACGTTATCGATGTTATTAACGATTTTGAAAACTTCAATAAGCTCCCCCCTTAATCTCCTAGTTTCGAGTGAATACAGATCTAACTCTTTAATCCTATCTTCATGAGGCTTGTTGTGCAATGACGGAAGTAGTTTTGGGGCACGACGCTGAACCCTTTCTAACCTACAATATCCTCACGCAAGTACGGGCATCAAAACTGAACGGCATATTGGAGGCCAACCAAGCGGAGGCCAATCCAAGTGGAGGCCAATCCAAGTGGAGGCCAATCCAAGCGTTCTACTTCACTAACATGCTCTTCAAACCAGTTTTTAACGACCCTAGCGGTGTGGATTGGTGCATTATCATCCTGGAAGACGGCGCCGCCATTGGGAAACAGCGGTTGGACCATGGGATGGACCTGGTCAGCCAATATTGACAGATAGACCTGGGCGTTAACCCTACCATGCAGTACTACAGTTGGGCCAAGAGTATTCCACGATATTGCTGCCCAAACCATCACAGATCCGCCTCCATGCTTAACGGTTGGGGTCAGGCAGTCGGGGTCATAAGCATCTTTAGGCTGTCTCCAAACGTAAACTCGACCGGAACATGGAAATAGCGTAAAGGAGGATTCGTCGGAGTAGACTACATTCTTCCACCGGTCCATTGACCAATTCTTATGGTCATTACACCATTTTCTGCGCCGCTCAATGTTGATGTGCGAAAGGAAGGGTTTGGGAATTGCAGCCCTCCCATGGTATCCAGCTCCATGGAGCTCGCGACGTACAGTTCTGGTCGATACCGGGCTTGCAAGATGCTGGTTAAGCTCTGCAGTCACTTTTGGAGCTGTGGTCTTATGGTTCTTTGTCACAATTCGCTTTAGCACCCGGCGGTCTCGATCACACAGCTTCTTATTGCGTCCACTATTGCATTTGTCGGTGCTTGTCTTTCCATGGTTTTAGTATGCAGACATGACCATAGAGACAGTTCCTCTGGATACATTGAACATCTGAGCAGTTTTCGTCACCGATGCACCAGCCATCCGCGCTCCGACAATTTGCCCTCTTTGGAAGTCTGACAGGTCTTTCATAACTGCTAATTCATAATTCACTCAGATCTGTGAAAACAACGTGAGGGTTATAACATGACGTATACACTCTCTGTTACGCATTTAAATAGGTTTGCCAGTCATTTGACCGTTTACTTTGTGTCTGAGCAGTCCGTAAAGATAACCGGTGAAATCGGCGGGTGTTCATATTATTTTGTCTAACCCCTGTATGTAACCTATCATTAGTAAAGAGCTTAAAACCCGGTATATCAAGTTCCCCCAACAATTCCCGAGTCACGGTAATTAACCACGTTTCAGTGATAGCAACTATATCGTAGTTGCCGGAATAAATTATCACCTTAAATTCATTTCATTTATTTCTAATACTACGCGCGTTACAATAAAAGACGTTTAAGTTATTTTTTACCACGGGCCCGCCCCCGTTTTAAACTATTTTTCACGTCGGCGCCGCGTTCCCCGGACCCACAACGTTTAAAGAAGGCTTCGACCTATACAGCTTTCGCACGTTTTCGTCTATTAACCTACCTAGCCTAGCATTACCTATTTCATTAAAATGCACTCCCATCTTTTATAAAAAGGTTACGATCACTGAATTCGGAGAACAGCTTTACGAAGGGTACATTTTCCTCAGCACAAATCTCTTCTAATTTAGTATTCAAAAATATTGTTTTTGACGTAATCCTAAGACCCAACTCGTGCCTAGGGGTAATACCTAGAACTAAAGACCTATCTGACCTCGCCTACAGGTACCTAATTAACCGCCTATATCTCTCGAAAAGATCAGGCACTCTCGTGTCGGGCCTATACGAGTCGTTGCCTCCTACCATCGTCACCAACATCGAGTGACGGGAGTCAACGTCAATCCTATCCACTTTGTCTCTAACTCTGTCAAACCTGGCCCCTGGGAGACAGACCCTCCTCCTCTTGGTTGGATGCCGTTCAACGAACTCTTTGTCCATGTGGCGCACTAAAGAGTCCCCAATTAAAATAGTTTCCCCCTCATTCACGTCCCTTTCCAAATGGGCGAAAGGGTTCGAAACCTCGATAGGGGGGGATTCCTATCACCTAACCTACGCGGCCTACCTCCACCCTTAACTTCTCTAAATCCCTCCCCATCTACTACTCTCGGACCAACCTTAACTCCGTTCTCAACTCTATCCAACCTTCCCGAGAAGCTACCTAAACTAGAAACTAGGTTACGCACCTCACCCTTCAAATTACTAACGTCTTCAACGTTAGTATTGGTTCGGCTTCCGTCAACCGTAGCCCTACCCCTGCCCTCGTCAAGCGTTGCAAGTCTCTCCGTTACCTCACGTACACTGCGTTTTATGTCAACTATTTCCTCAATTAACTCGCAAAAGAAACAAACTGATCTCTCGGTAATCGCGGTAGGACCGCCGTTATAATCTTTAAATTCCAAATACCACCGGTTTACCCTACACCTAACACACGACGCTTTCTGCGACGGCATCGCGCAGTTAAAAATTAGTTTAAACCGTCACAAGTTTAAGTTAAATTAAGCCGGCACCCTATGTAAACTTCTAAATCGCTAAAAACCACTAATATTCAATTACTTAACTATAACAACGTGAATATAAACGCAAGTATATAAAATTCAAAACTTTGCAAAAGTAAAATTCTCAGCAATATGCAAAAGTAGATGCAATATCAGAGAGCTCAGGAAATGGGAGTTGGTTTAGAAATCCGTTTTAGAAGGCAGCCATTTGCTGTAATTAAATGTCGTGTACAACCAAAAAAATTAAATAAAACACCATTACATAATTTTGTTTATTTAAACGAAATATTTCACGAAATATATAGAAAATAAATATACAATGGAATATATATGATCAAAAATAATAATAGCATAAGAAATACGAACGATGAATATACTGGGATCCAGATAAATGGGACCCATAAAAAAAGCCAATATTCTTATATTTAATTCCTTTCATAAAAACTATATATCATTCGAAAGAGTCAAGTTACAAGTTTATTATGAAATATTTATTTTTTAAAAATGACTCCTTTCAAATGTGCTCCATTAGTTGCCAAGCATTCCAGTGTTCTCGCTTGTAAGTTCTGCATCACTTTTGCAAGTGTGTGCGGTGGTATGGCCTGTATCTCATTTGTGATGGCGGCCTTCAATTCTTGCAAGGTCGTTTGGTTATTTCTGTAGACCCTACTCTTTAAATATCCCCAAAGATAATAATCTAAGGGAGAAAAATCCGGAGACCTTGCGGGCCATTCAACGTCTCCAAATCTTGAGATTAACTCGCCTGGAAACGTTTGACGCAAAACTGCCATGCAGTTCCTCGTGGTATGGCAGGTAGCTCCGTCTTGTTGGAACTAGTGGTTTTCTAGCCAAAGATCTCTTAATTTAGGAATAAGGAAATCGGTCAAAATTTTTTCGTAGCGATCACCATTTACAGTGACCGTGTTTCCGGTGGAATCCTCGAAAAAGTACGGCCCTATGATCTGAGATGCAGTAAGACCACACCAAACAGTTACACGCTGACTATGCAACGGGACTTCGGTAATATTCAATGGATTTTCTGTTGCCCAGAAACGACAATTTTGTTTGTTTACAGTTCCATTCAAGTGAAAATGGGCTTCGTCTGACATAATCAAAGTTGCTAGAAAATTGGTGGTGTCATTTACCTTCTGTTGGATTCATTGACAGAATTGTCGTCTTCGTGCGAAATCTCCATCGTTTAGTTGTTGCACTGTTTGAATTTTATTTGGAAAGAGCATTAAATTTTGCTTGAATATACGGTGTGTTGTTCCATATTCAACTCCTAACAGCTGAGAAGCACGTCTGATGCTTATGTTAGGATTATCCTGTACAATTTCATGAGTTCTGTTAATGATCTCGTCTATCCTTGCTGTGCGCACTCTTCCAGTTGGTTTTCTTTTTCCAATGCTGCCAGTTAGAGAAATATTTCTGACACACCGGCGAATTACTTTCTAAGAAGGTGATTTTGACATCTGAAAATTTGTCTTGAAAGATCTTTGAGCTGAAACTACACTTCTTCCATGCTCATAATATTGCTCAGTTATGAAACGCAGCTGTTCCACAGTCCATGCAGTCATCTTGAAGGGTTAGTTTTAACTAACACTTTTATTTTGTTTTGTATCTTATCTTGTCTTGTATTGTCAAAACCTATACAGTCCTGTACAAACTTGTAACTATCCTCTTTCGAATGATGCATATGATTTTATAAAAGGACTTATACTTTAAGAGTTACAGGGGTTTCTTTTGGGTCCCATTTCTCTGGATCACCCTTTATAATAAAAATAAATACACAATGGAATATATATGATAAAATAATAATAATAGCATTAGAAATAAGAACGAGAAATATATAATAAAAAATATACAAAACGTTGTAGTATAACCATCGATATATTAGTACAGGAAAAAAAATATATATATTTTTATGCAGTTCTATTAAATAATTAAATATATTGAAAATAATAATAAAAAACGTATAATCATTTGCATATTAGTACAGGAAATACAGGGTGTTTCAGGAGGAAAGGTCAATACTTTGGGAGGTGATAGTATCGGTCATTGTGAGAAAAAAGTTCATATGAACATGTCTAATTCTGAACGGTTACGGAGATATAGCTGTTTGAATCTACGAATACAAAAGCATTGTTAATAATAATCAAGAAAGAGAAACCAATTACTGTTTCTAACATTTAATGTTTAAACATTGACATTTTGAATGGTATCAGATACAGAAATGACAAATTTGCTACAGTTTACAATACGTTTTCGAAAATTCCACCGTCAACCTCAATGCACTTTGCAACTCGTGTGCGAAGATCGCGTGTTATTCGTCTGAGTTGATCTTGACGTTCCTTTATGCTGGCAGCAGCATCCAAAATGCGCGCGACCAATTCGTATCGTGTATCTACCTTTCTTTTGTAAACTTGACTTTTCATCCACCCCCACAAACAATAGTCTAACGAGGAGAGGTCTGGAGACCTTGGTGGCCATTGAATGGGACCACCACGGCCGATCCATCGACCATGTAAAGTTTGATTTAGGTATTGCATCACCAGACGGGTAGAATGAGGAGGAGCTCCGTCATGCTGAAAGTACATACCAATGCGTGTAGCCAAAGGAACATCCTCCAATAGTCATGGCAATTCATTTTGCCGAAATTCTAGGTAACTTTGTCCTGTAGGACGATTCTCTAAAGTAACAGGGCCAATCAGCTGATCATCGATGATACCGCACCACACACTGGCAGAGAAGCGATGTTGAAATTTTTTTTCCACAGTGGCATTTGGATTTTCGTCTGATCACCGATGAGAGTTACGAATGTTGTTGATACGGTCACGGGTGAAAGTAGCTTCATCAGTGAACAGTATTAATCGAAGCAATCGGCGATTAGCATTTACCCAATAACAATATTCCAGTCGCATGGCAGCGTCTCCTGGTTTAAGGTGTTGTACACGCTGTACATGATATGGATGCAAGCCTTCCTCACGTAATGTTCGCCATACTCTTGTGTGTGGTACACTGAGACGTGTAGAAATTCTTCGTGAGCTAGTAGTAGGACTACGCTCTACCAACTGAAGAATGTTTTCCACTTCATCCACATCTTGTTGACCTTCACGTTCAGACGAAACATGAGCGCTGGGAAGTGTACCAATCTCACGCAATGTGTTGAAAACCCTGGTAAACACTCTTCGATCCGGAATTCTGCGGTTCGGAAACCGTCGACGGTATTCTGCAATCTGTAACAGCAGCTGTTGCACTTTCATCGCAAAAACCGTAGACATACACCATATCTGCATATTCGGCATGTGTAAAGGTGTGTGGCATTCTTAACCCTGCTTCAAACACCAAACAACGTCACTCACAACAGTCAGATGTCGATTGGCTTATGTTACATGCTTACATTACAGCTTACATGGTTCAAGGTTATAGGGAAGGGAAGGGGGGGAAGAGCTGCGCGCGCATCAGATTCAAACATCTCAATCTCCATAACCATTCAGAATTAGACTTCACCTCCCGAAGTATTGACCTTTCCTCCTGAAACACCCTGTATATATGTGTATATATATATATATATATATATATATATATATATATATATATATTACACAAACAATTAAATAATAATATACATCAAAATACTATGTTCTACGGCGCAAAACGCTAAACTCACATAATCGAGTCTACATTCACATCGTTATTACTTTGCACTACACGGTAAAACCGTCCAAGCATACTTCACCGCTCAAGTTATACGGATGCCTATACTCGACATAAATGGCTTTCATATCGTTCAATACTATTTTTGTGCCCACTTTACATTCGGTTGGCAAGTTATCTTTAAACACGGCTAGAATACAATCAAAAGCACGCACAAAGAGGTCATCGTTAACCACAACATCATTATTAAATACAAGTTTATAAACACTTTCCAATCGAGGTTTTTTCTTACCGTCCCGAGCTTTTCAATCGTGAACTCTTCTTCACTCTGCATAGCGGCAATTGAAATAATCTTCCAAGTCGTAACGACAGCTATCATTATATAGAGATACAGCTCTTCAGGGTGAACAGTGTAGGCAAGCTCTGCCCTGTACCGCTCAAGTGCTTTGTACCAAAGTTCGGATATTTCGAAGAATCTAAACCTTTTAAATATGCATCCAGCTCTAGACCATTCTCGCCTTGTTCATTCCTACATTCGATAAATCCGTCGAGCAGAGCGGTGTATGCGTATTCAAGAACCGTGTCAAAATAAATCATATCCGTAACACGAGCGTCTAATATAGGCTTCAGCTTGCGGAATCCGACGATTTCAAACATTCTGTCGAGGATGAAACGGTTTCGCGTAGGGACAAGAACGTTATTATCAGATGCATTCTTCCACATCAGTCGTATATCAATGCATGGCTGATCGTTATTTATACACAACGTGCAAACAACGGCATATGAGGGGGCGTCACTAATCTGCTCTCTTCTTGTACCTACACCTGCAGGTATTTTATAACGGTCCTCTCCCCACTTCTCAACTATCACGAAGACTCTATTCATCTCCTCAACACTTAAATAAATAACATTACGTTTTTTGCTTGCTGCCTGCAAATCGTTTCAAGTACATAGTTAATGGTGCCGGTTTCACGCCTGAACACGCGCAATGACTTCGTCACGGAGACATCGTACGAGGCGTTGAGAATGCTTCTCAAAGGAAGTTCCATCGTATTCGCACGTCCAGTCGGTTCAAGCTCTGAGATGACTATGAGCCACAGGTGGACGGATCGGCTCGACGGGCGGAGTGAGTCACGCTGATGAAACGTGTACGGGTTTGTTCGAACTCGTGTGTTTCGGAGGGGTAGGTACACGGGTGGGCGGCTCGCTGGGGGAGCGAGTCACACCATAAACTGCTGAAGCGTGTACAGGCTTGTTCGAACACTTGTGCCTTCTGGACAAACAGAATTTTCCGCTACATGAAGCAATACCGGCTTTAATGTTTTATCACTCACCAGACGTTCATTTCCACAAACTAAACATCTTCACAATCCGGTGCACTATTTGAGAGAAACATATGCCCATATTTATCCTTTTTGTTTAACAAGCGATACTCGTCTCTAAAGTCTGTTAAAAACTCACACAGCCCATTAGCCACAACCTCACTACAAACCTCGTCATGATATATATTAATATAGTGGTAAAAATACTTAAGATTCTCCATGATGACAAGATTTACATTCTCAACCGTAGGGTACGAGTAGTCGGTATGATGTAACATGACATAATATCGCTTGTCACACCACTCATCAACAAGACTCACTATCCATAACCGTTGCTTATCTTCTGAACGTGTTGCTTCTTCTACTTCGCGGTATATGTGAGCTTTATAAAGGTTAGGTCTACAACATACTTCAATACATCGTTTGTACTACGAAATCCTACAATGCCCTCGCCAGAATACCCGTAGAGTATTTGAACATCTTGGTCCTTCGCACGGCTCAATGTAGCCTTAAAAGTATCAAAGGAGGGAATAGGGAGTTTTTCAGTATCCACCACATCTTGGCACTTTGCCGAATACCACTTCATAAACGTTGAACACGCAATATTAAAGGTAGCCATTACTATTTTTCGTTCGCGGGAGAATACACGTCTGAGCTCAAGGGTATGCAGAGGTCAACTGAGCACGCAGGGATAGAGATATGCTCAGGTAGTGGCAGGAGTCACGTGACCGATCTTACAGTGGGGAGCTTAGCTTTTTACTGTACACACACACACGCACGCACGCAAAGGAGAAAATGAAACCTTAATTGAAGCAAATATACGTGATAAATAAACATATCGTTAACAATACACATATATATAAATACAATCAAGGATTAAGGTAACCAAAGGGTACGGTATCATAGGTACCAGGCACCTGGTAACGCTTCCTATAGGTGTTACGGCATACCTTCGTGCCCCTAAGTTCCTTCACACACCCACAGTTTCTGCGCCCGAAAATTGTGCGTCCCCACAGTCAGTTGGGGTCTGGTCACCCTCATCTTCCAAGCACACTAGATCCTTCAACGAGTCAAAGTTAACGACTCGACGGTTCGCATGGTTAAGCGTGATACCCTTAGCCTTCACGATATACTTCATATCCCCTACCCTCACCCGTACCCCATAGGTTTTTGGCCCTGTTGACACAAACGAGTCTGCGTATGCACCATCACCATACTCATCCTTGATCTCATCAGTTAGCTCTCCGAGGAATTCCCCAATAGCAGGCATGTATTCACCTCCCTCGCTGTGAATATCACGCTATCTGTGTCAGCGTACAGCACCCTCCGTCCAAGAGAGTGCAGTAGACCCCAAAGTTTGATGCGGTAGGCCGTTGTGAAGCTGGCTACAGGTATGTTTGTAACCCGTGAGGTATCTGTGGCCAGTTCGGTGATGTTGTACTTTATTATGTAAGTATTACCTACATTCACGATCTCCATAACCTCTTTATCGGGAGCGTTGGCATAATCCCAGACTTCACTATAACTTTGTGCCAAATGGACGTTCCCTTTGCCGGTATTCTGTGCAAATTTCCCCAAAGACTGTTTAGACACAACTTTGCACTAAAGCGCTTGCCAGGATTCTTAACAATTTGGGATCGGTCAAGCTGTATACCTTCATGGGCACGGTAACGCTGAATATAAGCCGTTTTTTCATCTTCGGTATCAACCCCTCGCGGATATCCTGATGCTTCTACTTTATCCTTCAAAAAAGCGTTTATATATGGTGTGAAAAGGTTGGGTAGCTTCTGAAACCTCCACACCTCATGTATCTTCAATATTCTATACCCATGGCGAACGGCTAGGGCCAGCTCAGGGCTTGTATATACACCTCTGATCTTACGCTGGTTGGTTGTATGGTTACAATCACCGTTGTTCTCCTCTGCGCACTTCACGCACAGGGGAAACATGAGCTTGTGATCTATAACGACGGGTAAGATCGGCATCCATAAATCGCGAGGGGGAGCACGTCTACGAAAGAGAGTCCAAAGTAGCGCTCATTCAAGTTAGCTGAAAACTCCTCGATGGTTGGTATGGTGGGACCCACCATTTTTTCAGGCGCACCTACGGGGTACGGATTGTTCTTCATCACGTAGGGGTATAAAGGGCAGAAGTCGTAGCAGTGGAGTTTCACGCCCTCCGTAGGAGGAAAGTATAGCTTGAATGGGTTTTTGCTGCCTGTAAACAAGCTGTCACCGCATTTGAGTGGGTCCAACACCATTGAACGTTTGATGGCCCTTATTTCTTCACGGTACTAGGCATCTGTTTCCATCCGTGCATTATACTCATGCTCCCACACGATTATTTGAGTGAACTTGGGGCCTATAAGTTGATCACGGTTACGCGTCCATGCAAGGCTGTCGGTGGGGCATCTTCCATAAATGTCTCCTGTGAGGGCACATTCAGCGCGTGGACATCCATGCCACCAGCAGCCGTTAAAGGAATACACAGTCTTCTCACCAGTGGCTGGATCCTCACTTACGCCGTCAACCCATAAAACACGAGCAATTACCTTAACGGGTACTTCACCCGTGTTTCGGGCATGTTTTATATATATAACCCGGTCTGTTGCTGTGGGTGTATGAGCCAGTAAATAGCCTTGTGCCTATAACTGCGGCGCTTGTTTCTGTGAATTATTGCTAAGGTGTCTTTAGGCATGAAGTTATTCTTGAACACTGTAAAACATAATGAGGCGATCGTGGTCGCAACTTGCAGCGGATCGTACTTGAAATGGGCTATGTACATCCTTCTAAAGGCTCGAAAGCATACTCTAATTACATGTACGTCATTCACGCAATAACCCTCACATTCATCGGCTACACTGTATGGATTAGCTTTATTAAAACTGTTGTAGCAGCGGTCAAAATGTTCACGCTCACTATCTCTCACGTTGGTGTAGTTAAAGTAAAGTTTGGGTGGAGGTAATCCTACGTAATTCAAAGTTTCGTTACTGAGGAATGTGTAACGGAAATACCCTTTTGATCTTCAGCGGCTACGCCCATGACCTTGGACAGCGTTGGTAATTTACAAGGTGTGAACAGCAGGGTGTCTTTAAACTGTACATTACCTCTTATCTGCATCTGTATTAGTTTGTTACCTCTTTTCAAGGGTTCACATGAAAATATCGCAGACGACTCGTGTTCAAGTAACTCCATATAAAGGAACTGTGTGTCAAATTTCGCCCTTTATGGGAAAGAATATACACAGTAATTTTTTTTTAACTTGTCCGCTAATTTGACAATATAGGATACAAAGAGTTTCACAGGGCTGCCTTGTGCAGTCGTTTTAAAAACGTTTGTCCGTTTTCCCCATTTGTGGCACTCATCACACTCGATCTCCATGCACTCATCACAGAGAGTCTGACTTGCGAGTAAATGTGGAATGACCTCTTTGGTTTCAGCGTTCGTGTTAGTTTCTATATCGTAGTACACGGTTATACAAGGGCTATTTTTAGGCTTAGCATCTTTCACATAACATACACACTCCATCCGCCTTATATTTTTCATGACATGTAGAACAGTGAATTTCATCGCATTTATGTTTGAAATTCCCCCAATCATCCATCATGTGGAACATACCGCACTTCCAAATCCTCACTTTCCTGCAAGTGTCATTTGATTTATGGAGCTCAAAGCATTTATTATTGAAAAATGTTCGTCTACACACATTACATTCCCTCTTCTCGGTTTCAAGTACACGCTTTCACATTTTCGACTTTTACACTGCTCACAGACCATGTAGCAATCCTTACAATGTTTCATCATATCATCAGCAAACTCGAGACATCCCTTGCACAAATTATGATGCCTTCCATATTTTTAACTTTTACCATAACTGGCGTAGAGAGCCCTTATGTTAAGGATGGGGAGATACGATGTTCCTGACAATCCTAAAATAAGTAGAGGTCTTGTGCGACCTTTCACACTGCTTTTAAAAACATACACAGTCCTACGACGATCATCCATTCCAAATACGACTAGACGTGCATTCATTTCCTGCTCGGCCCTTCTCAGTTCTTCAGGACCAATATTAACACTCAAACTCAAGCTTACAATCTGAAGGCAGTTTGGCACGCTGCACAACCGTGCGCAGCCAAATATTTTGCGTCCAAGTACTTAGCACAGTGATCATATGAGCTAAGATTATTGCTATAAAACCACAACCACGATCGACGTTTAAATGCTTTCTGTAAATAACCGGAGAATTAAAATTAAGAGTATAAGGTTTGGCACTATGACTCGCAACCCTGAATACTCTGTCAATATTTACCATGAAGTTGTCCATATTCAAGGATGTACCACTTTGAGAGGCTTGCATTATACAGCCCAAGATATATTCTATGTCATCAACCGCCAAAGGTCTGAACGGTATTACTACCCAAACATCGTACCCCCTCATCTGACTCGAACCTGAAGGATAACCTCACCCGGGCTTCACGTTCGTCGCGGTTCTGAAGGGCAAACTCCACAATACGTTCAACTACGCGCCGCAGTCCGTTGGTATGCAGTGATCTAGGTTCAACCCTGACCACGTAACGATTTCTAGTCAGGGCAGTGGTGGGGGTAGTGGTGCGTACCAACTCGAATGTTATACCAGCCTCCACAGTATGAGAAGCTGCCGTGGAGGAAGTACCCGCAACTGAACAATGGGGTATATTTGAGGAAGGTACTACAGTATTGGGGGGGTTGTATCGTAAGACTTAGAGGGTTGGGGCTCTATTACTGGGGGTCTAGCAACCGGAGCATTCCTGGCACGCTTTTTACCTGACGTAGAGGGCTCTTCACCATGCTTCCGCTTTGAACTGTCGCATGCTACAGGTGTCGCTGGTGAGGGTTCGTCAGCGGGGAAGGGTTCTGTAACTGCACGGTCAGATGGTTCGTCTGTGATATCGATGATGGGGTGCTGTACATCATCGTCATTCACGGTTCTGTGGAAGAAGAAAAACAAAATAAAAGGAACAGCACTCAAAATTTTTAATATGTTGTAAATGACCCAATTAGGGGTGTGACGTGTAAGAGATGGAATCTGTAGAAAAATTCAGGTTCACAAGCCTCTCCACATATATTATATCTGACCATACAGGATGTGGAAAAACTGTATTTATGCTTAAAATCATTAAAGATAAGGGGGAGATGTTCTCTAAATTTGTGCATAAAATAATATGGTGCTATTCAACGTATCAGTCAGTGTTCAACGAGTACCAAGATGAAATTTTGTTCCAGAAGTGTGTATATGAGGTTAATTCGTTAAAAGGTAATGAGCATACAATTATTGTAATTGACACTCTCATGTTGGAAATGGATACAACGTTTGCCGAGACATTTACAGTGTTCTCCCACCATCTTAACATAAGCGTATTCTTCATCAACCAGAATCTATTTTTCAAAAATAGATACATGCGCGATGTGTCGCTAAATACACAATATCTATTATTATTCTCACCACGTAGAGATGTGTCACAAATTGGGGTATTAGTCAATCAAATGTTCCCGAATCAACGTAAGGAGTTTTTGGATAATTATAAAGATGCCACAAGCCAGCTTTATGGACATTTGCTTTGTGACCTGCACCCGCGAAACACATTCAAGGTGCTTCTAAGAAAGAATATATTCCCAAGCGAACATGAAACGGTGTATATTCCAGAAAGACAAATAAACTGAAGAAATATTGTGAATTAATAAAAATCTATCAACGATTTCTTCGGGCGCTGCAACAGGTGTTTGTTAAAAATATCGACTCACACTTTTTAAAATGCATCTGTGAAATCTCTCTTAATGTTATAAAATGTAATGTGCCAATGAAACCCCCTCCGAAGGCTCGCTTACGTCGTTACAAGAACATAATACGATCATTCCTACCCATCTTATTTTCAGTTTTGGGTCCTTTACTTACTAGATTAATATAATAAGGAAGGTGGTTGTGATTCCGCACGAGGTGTATACTTCATTGCAAAGTTCAAAGATTCCAGACACGGCTCTAGATCCCCAAAAAAGTAGGCTTAAAAAAATCTAAAGCGAGCTGCTAGCCCTATTAAACAGTGAAAATTCACCTGATGAGAAAAGGATCTTGTAAAAAGAGGCTTTGCAGAAATTTCCTCATGAGTACGAAGATTATAAAAATCCGACATAGATCACCGTGGTTATTAGTCACAGCGCGAGCAGCGCTGAGCATGACGAGACAGGACCTGGGCCTGACTTTAGAGATGACCAACCAAAGAACAACGGAACACAACACATCGAACATGTGTTAAAAACAGTCTCCCACATACATTGAGGAATAAAGGCTTAATTCGTTATAATCTACTGAGTGAGGACCCCATCATACAGTGGGCCGATACAGGCGAGGTCATTGTTGAAGGAACAAGGGTACAAGGATCCAATATCGTTGATATTGTTCATGATCTGGTGAGAAAGTGGGACAGGCCCTCACCAACAGGATGGAAGCGTATTAAAGCAAGACTATAACAAATAAGTGTCCCTAAAACATTGATAGGAAATCTGAATAGGTTAAAAGACCTGGATCAAGTCTCGCATGTGTCACAACTGAGTACGCCATCGCCCCCAGCAGTAGCGTCTCTGGAGAAGAGAAAGAAGAGAACAAAGGGCCAACCTTATCCACGTATCTCTAAAATACGCAAATGGCTAACATATTAAGTAGACGCTATTCTGACATTTCTAACCCCGCCTCCTATGTTGGCCTCCTATGGTGGAAAATATAAAAAGAGTGCCTTTAAATTCGAGAATTTCGGCCTTAAAAATATAACTCTATACGTAAATGGCATCGCGTTGGGAGGGACTATGATTACGGACTACTCATCAGACGCTGTGTTCTCGCTCTGCGCGAGAGCTTATAGTAGTCTAGCTCATAATACAGGTGCCTGTGACGAGTTTGGGTTCGGCGTAACGCAGAAAGAATTTGTCGAAGAATTAACATTTATTTATTTGATGTTACGACTGACTTGTCTGCTGGCGAAAATACACACTTAGCGCCACAACAGAGCCGGAATATCTGTCAGGTTGGAATTTGCCAAGCCTATAGACGTCCCTCTTAGTGTACTCGTGTACATCGAATCTCAAGCACTAATAGAAGTTGACCGTTTGAGGAACGTGGTCACAGACTTTTAAAATGGACGCGAATACACTCCAGAGAGGGATGAAAAGTGACCAAATTACGCGATTGAAATTTATCGGTGTTTGCGAAGAATGAAATATTGAAATTGCCAACTACAAGAAACTGTTACGGGATTATCGTTAAACCGACAGTGTTGGGAGTGAGGGGATTCATTGGTTTGGAATCTATTTTAAAAATAGGGAAAGAATGTACTATTTTGACTCACTCGGCACTCAGCCCTGGACTGATTCTGTGGTTGTACAGTTTATCGAACAGATACATGTATCTGAGATTGTATGGAACCCTTATCGCTTTCAAGGATATTATAGAAACACCTGTGACATCTACGCTCTCTCCTTTCTCATGCATATGTCACGTGGGAAGGGATTTATAAATTTTTAAAAATTATTCGATTTGTGCGGCACTGAAATGAATGATAAAACGGTATGCAGACAGATAAAAAAAGGTTCCCATATGTTAGCACCCGCTGTATTGTGTAAAGGTGTATATCTATATTGTGTAAAGGCCTATTTGTAGCCATTAAGACTTATTTAATGGACACTGGTTCCGCTTCGTACATGTTTTCTATCATTTAATAAATTAAATGCAAATACAATGTTTTGTTCTTAACCCCAAAAAAATACTTACATTAGTTTCTCGATGACCTGGCACTCGTTGGACCGGATGTAAGCCAATACCTCGACCTCTGTGTTGAGGTCGCTGGTTTGGTTGTGGGGTAAAGCATCCATAGCTTTTATTCCCCTTTCATCCAAACGAAAAGTAGCTATAACACGATCAAGTTCCGCATCGGTCCTATTAAGTTAAGTAAAAATAAAGTTTAATTAAAGAACTACAATAAGAGAAAATGCCACGCATTTTAAAAATTATAATAAAAAAGCAGATATCCTTACAGTTTTCAAAAGTACGAGTGATAAGACATCGTCAGCCAACACCGGTTCTTGATCCCGTGCCCGCAGCAATTCTTGAAAGTTTTTAATATTTCTAAAATCCTACTGGGAGCTATCTTTAAATTATCGAGAAATATACAAATAAAAACACACCATATATATATATATATATATATATATATATGCCGAAATAACCACGAAGGAAACAGAGAATAATTAATAACAAAGGCACTAATTTACAGCTCAAAAGGAAGATTAGCTGTGTGTGCTAAGGCATCTCAGAGAATAATTAAAAGCGACTACGCTAATTTACAGCTCAAAAGTAAGATTAGCTGGGTGTGCTATGCTCCGTCTGCCTGCAACGAGTCTCAAACCCGAAGACAATTCTTAATAGTTTTTAATATTTCTATTGTAAGTTTTTAATATTTCTAAAATCATACCTCTGCAAGAAATGTGCAAATAAAACACCATATATATATATATATATATATATTTCTTTCATTTCCCTGAAGATGTGAATATATCACGAAAGCGCTCGGATTTCCTGTTTCTTTTTCCTTTTCCCTGTGGTTGTTTGTTTATATATATATATATATACATAGATAGATATATTTATATATATGTGTGTATATATACACGCCGAAATAAGTACGAAGGAAACAGAGAATAATTAAAAGCGAGTACGCTAATTTACAGCGCAAAAGTAAGATTAGCTGGGTGTGCTATGCTCCGTCTGCCTGCAACGGGTTTCGAACCCGCAGACAATTCTTAAATTCTTAATAGTTTTTAATATTTCTATTGTAAGTTTTTAATATTTCTAAAATCCTACCTGTACAAGAAATGTGCAAATAAACACATATATATACATATATATATATATATATATATATTAATATGTGCGATCCAAAAGTTTCTGTACTGTACCGACAAAAAATGTAGGCTTACCTTAGGTTTTAATTACTGCCGTCCCCTTCGAAATAGTCCCCTTGGGAGTTGATACAGCGCGCCCAGCGATTTTCCCACTGCTGGAAGCACCTCTGGAACTCCATTTTGGGGATGTTGTTCAGCATCTCGTGCGATTCCGCCTGAGTCTCCTCGATGTCGTCAAATCCTCGTCCCTTCAGCCAGATCTTCATCTTTGGGAACAGGAAGAAGTCACAGGGGGCTAGGTCGGGGGAGTAGGGGGGTGGGGGACCACTGCCATGTTTTTTGCCTAAAACATCTGCACAGACAGAGCGAATTTAGATAGGCCAACGATGCTGCAGATGTCGTTAATCGTTCGCCGATGGTCCACATGGATGGCCTGACGCACTTTTTCAACATTTTCGTCGGATCTGCTGGTTGAGGGCCGACCAGAACGTTCGGGAATCCTCAACCGACGTTTGAACCGCGAAAACCACTCGAAAGTCTGGCTTCTGCCCGTGGTGTCATCACTTGTTTAAGCTTGTTTAAGCATTTCGTGGGACTCCGATGCAGTTTAGCCGAGTTTGCCATTCTCTTCTTGCAAAAATCGCATAAAATCACCTAACACTAACGCATAAAAACGCTCGTGGAAAAAAAACGCGGGCGTGTATCACCGTGTCACTCGGCACACTGCTTTACGATAAAACTATTTAGCGCTATCTAGCGGCCCAAGTCCGTACTACGGCCTGTTACTGCTCCACGCTGCCAGTCAGGGAACTTTTGAATCGCACCTCGTATATGCCGAAATAACCACGAAGGAAACAGAGAATGAGAAACTAATTAAAAATATTTTTCAAAACGCACTTATTGTGGCCTTTTATAAGTTAACACTGATTGAAACGTTATATATAGACCGAGAATAAAGTACAAACTAGTTTTGAAAACAATTATCATGGCACTTATAAGTTAATTAACAGTGAATGAAACGATAGTACGATATATTATGTCCCGGTTAGGTTATATTATTATAAACGAGAAAGAGTCCTGGGAAATAATTTTTTCGTTGAAGAAAAATTGAAAATAAAGCTAGGTTAGGCTAACAGCAAATTGTAAGCACAAAATAGATATCCTTTCACTTCGCTTTATCACGAATTTTAAAAAGCATAATACATGCAATGAATGAACCGGAGTACATAATCACAAATTAAGTACTTACATCTCTGCAAAATCGTTAGCGGGAAAATCGTGCTCGCTGCCACAAATTTCTGTAACAACTGGCGTGGATAGAAGTTCATTCTGTTCCACCGCGTTGAAAAGGTGGAGCGCAGCTGTTGGGTAGAAACAGCATCTTCAAACAAATCGGGAGAGCTGTAGACCGACTCTCGGCTCATGATGTATATTTCTAAAGCACTAAGCAAGAAAAAACATTGAAATGAGGCTCTGAGATGAAAATGCGCACTTTTATAAATGGGATCGTGATCAACCTACAACACACGAAACGCCAGCTTCCTATTGGCTATCGGTGAATTTTGGGCGGGGCTTGACACGTAGGCCTGCGGAGCGGCCAAACAGAGGTACTGGGCTCCGCCCACAGGGGTGTGATTGGGTACCCCTTGAAATCTGGGGCGTGTCATATATTCCCATTCGTAGAGAGAGAGAAACACTTTGTTTTTTATCTTGTATTCGGCCGAGAGAGAGAGAGAGAGAGAGTTACAAGGAGTTACAAGGAAAAGAAGTACCTGAAAAGGCCTTGCGGCCCATACCGAGGAGGTACCAATGGCAACGGGTGCCAGGGAAAATTTTGTACACACTCAAATAGTGTGCAAGATTTGGTCTAACCTTTTCTTGAACTGATCCACAGAGGAACTGTTCACAACTTCCGAAGGTAACCTGTTCCATGTGTCACAGATCTTATACGTAAAGTAATTCCCACACACACTAGTCCTAAACCGTTTCAAATCCAACTTCCAACCATTGTTGCGAGTTGGGTTATCATTTAAACTAAACATACTTCTAAAATCGACATCGTTGAACCCGCGTAAGAGCTTGAAAACCTCGATCAGTTGACCGCGCAGCCTCCGAGTTTCAAGCGAAAACAAGTTCAGGGCGTAACCGTCGATTGTAGCCCATATGCCTAACGGAAGGGATTAACTTTGTGGCCCTCGCCTGCACTCGCTCCAGCCTCTCAATATCCAGAACTGCACAGCATACTCCAGGTGCGGCCGAACAAGGAATTGTACAGTGAGAGCACAATCTCCTTGTTCCGAAACTGAAATTGCCTCCTGATATAACCCAATAGTTTCTGGGCTTTCTTTTCCACCTCTACACACTGTTTCGTAAACTTAAGGTCGCTGCTAATTAGCACACCCAAGTCCTTTTCTAAATCAGTCACCTCGATATTACTACCCAACATCGAGTAGTCCGACTTGGGATTGGCGTAGCCAATGTGCATCACTTTGCATTTACCCAAGTTAAACGGCATTTGCCATTTTTCGGACCACTCTCCTATCCTACCTAGGTCCGCACGCAGTTCCTCGATCGCTTCGGGCGTCCCAACATTGGCCCCAAGCTTGGTGTCATCAGCGAATTTGGCGATCCGACTGACGATGCCACCGTCGATATCATTTATGTAAATGATAAACAACAGTGGCCCCAAAACGGAACCCTGAG
Source organism: Bathynomus jamesi (assembly GCA_023014485.1). Taxonomy (NCBI): domain Eukaryota; kingdom Metazoa; phylum Arthropoda; class Malacostraca; order Isopoda; family Cirolanidae; genus Bathynomus; species Bathynomus jamesi. The sequence continues at coordinate 190,464 of JAJOZX010007853.1, read as the reverse complement.
GAACCCCGCTAGTGACCGAGGCCCAACCCGAACTAGCCCCTTTAATTACAACCCTCTGCCGCCTATTCCTCAGCTAGTTTTCAATCCACCTACCTATTTCCCCACCGATACCCAGCGCACATACTTTCGCCATTAGCCGGCGGTGAGGTACCTTATCAAAGGCTTTCTCAAAGTCGAGATAAAGTATATCAATCGCCCTACTCTTATCATACTCACCCAACATGACGTGGAAAAACTCGAGCAAGTTGGTGAGACACGACCTATGCCGTCTAAACCTATGTTGGGAGTCGCCAAGGAGCTTGTAGGAATCCAAATGGTCAACGATCCTATCCGCTATTATCCCCTCTAATAATTTACCTACAACTGAAGTGAGACTAATGGGACGATAGTTCCCTGGACTTTCGTGATCCCCTTTCTTAAAGATAGGGGTCACGTTGGCTTCCCTCCAGTCACCAGGCACCTGGCCCGTTCCAACGATTTGTTGAAGACTGTAGCCAGGTGGGGAGCCACCTGGTCGCGCATCTCCCGCAACACTCTGGGGAGAAACTGGTCTGGCCCTGGAGCCTTAAACGCGCTCAGTTTGTCTATTCTATCGGCAACGACAGTCGCAGTAGATCGAACACTATCCAGGCCAGCACCTTCGTGCCTCACGCCTGGCTCGGGGATGATGCGGGTGTCCTCCCTGGTGAACACTACCGCAAAGTACTCATTAAGCACATTGGCGATGTCCGCGTCTACTATTAACATAACTGAAGAACTCCTTAGGGTTCCCCTTGCAGAGGCTTGCCACCCGTAGTTCTTCGTTACGTTTCGCTAGCCTAACCTTCGCCTTCACTTCCCTACACAGGCGGACATACGCTTCAGTGTTCTCGTGGGAACGATTGGCCTTCGCCCTCCTATACGCTACTTTCCTATTTCGGATAGCCGAAGCGCTGTCACGATTGAACTACTTATGCTGCGTCGCAGCAGGGGTGACCAGTTTTGAGGGTATGGCAGCAGACTGCAGCACCATAAACTCGTCCCGGAATGCACTCCACACTCCCTCAACATCGCCGCCGACCTCTAACCCCATCTCTCCTACGCTATCCCTGAGGCTAACAAAGTTCGCCCGCCGGAGATCGAGCTTACTGCCTCTCGAGTTACTACGCTTCACCCGAGGGACGCACACACGGAACCTAAGAAGACCGTGATCACTCCCGCCCAACGATTCGTCAACGGTGAGGCCAGTGACGAGGTTGTCTTCGGTCGTGAATACTAAGTCTAGAACGCTTTCGCCTCGTGTAGGCTCGTTGACCCACTGAGTTAGGAAGTTCTCATCAGCAAAGTCAACTAGCCTCCTCCCTTCAGCATCAGCAGTCCTGTTTTCCCACTTTATGCCGCGACAGTTGAAGTCTCCTAAAACTACACACACCCTATCCCCTAGCAGGCTACTGAGTTCGGTGTACAGGCTGTATCCTCCTCGAGGAGGAGATGCGGAGGTCTGTACACCAAGATTAACCTATAGCTCGTCGTCCCTCCCACATTCAGATCGACGCCAAGCAGCTCCCGTTCCGACCGGAACTGGCAGTCAACCGGACTCAACGTGTCTCTGACGTATATTAGTACCCCACCCCCCTCCCACGGGTGCGGTCTTTGCGAAACATTCTATACCCGGGAATTTCGAACTCCCCAACGTAGTCCCTACGATCAGTATGAATCCAGGACTCGGTGATAGCAACGATATCCTGGTATTCTGATGCTAAGAGCGCCCGTAGCTCGCAAAACTTGTTCCTAATTGACCTAGCATTAAAAAGCATTGCACGAAGGGAGCCACCCCTATTCTGACCGCCCCCTAGCACGACCCGTTTCCCGAACAGCCAGAGCTGTCGGGAGTTGAAGAGCCCCTCACTAACGAGGGGACAACTTCCGCAGGAGCCTGAGCCCCCTCCAATAGTAGGAGGGTCACCCACCTGTACCTGACGCACCCTTCAGTTAAAACGTCCGCCACCGGCTCATCATTGTCTCTCCCCGGTGGGGCTCCATCATCTCTCCCCGGACTCGACCTCACCATTCTGTATAGGTGCCGGTCGAGCAGCGCGCCTAGCACACCTTTACCCTTGTTATTGAGGTGGACACCATCCCTCTGGTAAAGGTCCCACCTACCGAAAATGCGTCGAAGGGGTCAATAAACCTCACGCCCAGCGGGACGCACAAGTCTTGCACCCTCTCGTTGATGCCAATGACCTTACTGAGTGCGTGGTCACTGGCATTCATTCGCGGTAAAATCCCCATTAACATTCCCCTGTCTGTCTTCAGTTTTAGATCATCCGCAAGAGACATGATCTCGGTGATGATCCCCTCTGAAAGACCTACCCTACCGCCTTTGAGGAACAGGTCGTTGCCACCAGCGTGGACAACGATCGCAGTCCTCCGACTAGCCACGCGCACCTTCTCTACCTCCTTCCTTAAGTGCGCCGTTCCCCGCCCAGGTAAGCACCTTACCTTCCTCCCATCCCGGTTTGCAGAAGCAAAGTACTTCTGGCCCCTGATCTGTGAGTCCCCAATCAAAACGGTGTCTTCCTCCTTCGAGCACAGGAGACTAAAGCGGTTAGAGGTCCTGACAGGGGCAACTGGGGTCTCAGGCTTCGGCTTCGCAGCCTTCTTGCCCGAGACCTTTCGAAACCCGTCGCCACCCATACACGCACTTACACCACCCGACCCACCCCACCGGTAGCTACATCCTTCGGTTTCTTTGGGCCATCAGTAGGCCCCTTCCCACCCTTCTCTATCGATCCCTTCCCACCCTTCTCTATCGATCCCTTCCCACCCTTCTCTATCAGCCCCTTCTTTGCGCCCTCCCTTTGTTCAAGATACTTAATCTTACAGTTTAAATCTGCTGGTGTGTTTTTAGTTTGATCTTGTCCACTGGGTTGGATTTCCAGTGCTACGACCCTAGCTTCAAGCTTTTTTACTAATTCCTTTAGCTCTTTAACTTCCTTTTCGTGGTTGTCTCTAAGTTTACAAAACAAACATACACTAAGGGATGTGATATCGCTGATACTACCCTCAGGGAAGTCAACGCACCAATGATTAACTTTACATTTAAAGCATTCTGCTTTCAATTTAGCTGGCCCTGCCATATTTTCTCTTTTTTTTTTTTTGAATACTCTGAATAAGATAAAGCGTTCTAGCAATGAAAACTATCCAAAAACGTTCTGACCAGTGTATAAAAAAGGGGGGGGGGGTGAATTCATCCCGCGCGTAGACGCATCCACCTATTTGCAAGTGACGTTCATCCCTTCCAGAAGACTACACCTCTCCTGCTGCCGCACCGACCAAAGGTCTCCCCAGGGCCGGACAGTCCCAAACGTGTCGCAGCTACCAACTGACAAACACTCGCGACGCAGGCGTCACGGATTTTCCGCCAGGAGCGACAGCGAGATGCAGCCCCTTACTAAGTCTTACTAGTCACTCACAAGCGGCCAGACTCTTAGAATCCAGTGTTCAAGGGATATCCCACCAGACCCAGAGGCTACGCCCGAGACTTTACGCTGGCCTGGCAGCCAGCTGGGCAGTAAAGCTCTCTCACCTCAGAGCAGTACAGCCAAGCACCATCAATTGGTCACCAAAGAACGGTCGCAGGGGGCTGGTCAGGCCATTACGCGTTAGGAATGGGCTTAACGGGGCACTAGCCACACTCCATTCATCGCGCCCCTACGCCTGGGACCCCTCCATCCCAGTCTCTCACAACCTACGAGCGTTAAATGGTGTTATTTATAGAGGTTCCAAAGCCTCTCTTCCCACGCATGAGGTAGCAGTAGGGTCCTAATAGTAAAAGAAGAGAAAAAGACTTAATACTAAAAGAAAAGTTTTTTTTTTTTTTTTTTTTTTTGCAGTCAGAGGAGAACAACCTTAATAAGCTAAAAGGACAGAGTAGAGATGGGATGGGGTCCTAGTAACCCACGGGACGGGATTGTGCAAAATACTTCACCCGCCCTCCCGAAAGAGAGAGAACCTAAAGGAACTGGCAGCCAGTTCCTCTAGAATCCCACGACTCGGGACCGGAGTGCTGTCACACCACAAGTATAAAGTTTACTACATCCAGAAGAAATGTGCATAACCTTTATACCCCCTGCGAGAGAGGGAGAGAGGGAGAGAGAGGGAGAGTGAGAGAGAGAGTTAGAGAGAGAGAGAGTTAGAGAGAGAGTTAGAGAGAGAGTTAGAGAGAGAGAGAGTTAGAGAGAGAGTTAGAGAGAGAGTTAAGAGAGAGGTAGAGAGAGAGAGTTAGAGAGAGAGTTAGAGAGAGAGAGAGTTAGAGAGAGAGGTAGAGAGAGAGAGAGTTAGAGAGAGAGTTAGAGAGAGAGAGAGTTAGAGAGAGTTAGAGAGAAGAGAGTTAGAGAGAGAGAGAGTTAGAGAGAGATTAGAGAGAGAGAGAGTTAGAGAGAGAGGTAGAGAGAGAGAGAGTTAGAGAGAGAGGTAGAGTTACAAGGAGTTACAAGGAAAAGAAGTACCTCAAAAGGCCTTGCGGCCCATACCGAGGAGGTACCAATGGCAACGGGTGCCAGGGAAAATTTTGTGAAAGTTTATTTTTCTTTCAACTATCCTAGCAGTAGTAGAAAACTGGATAGAAAAGTAGAAGGCTCTCTCCCCACCCTCTGCTCCCTCCCTGCCAGAGGCAGGTACGGAAAAAGGTTGAAGAAAATTCCTTGACCCTGGAAAAGTAGCCAAGGAAATTTTACAGGAAAGTGGAGAATATATAAATAGCTCTATATTTACCTTGCTCACAGAGACACCGTGCAAGCGAACTCCTGCAGAGTTTTCTTATGTTTTAATCTTAAACTATCAACGTGTTAAAGTAATTCCCACATATACTAGTCCTAAATCGTTTCAAATCCAACTTCTAACCATTGTTGCGAGTTGGGTTATCATTTGAACTAAACATGCTTCTAAAATCGACATCTTTGAACCCGCGTCACGTAAGCGTCGATTGTAGCCCATATGCCTAACGAAAGGGATTAACTTTGTAGCATTTTTCGCCAGTTTCCAATCCACCTACCTACTTCCCCACCAATACCCAGCGCGCGCACTTCGGCCATTAGCCGGCGGTGAGGTACCTTATCAAAGGCCTTCTACTCAATCGCCCTACTCTTATCATACTCACTCAACATGACGTAGAACAACTCGAGCATGATGGTGAGACACGACCTATGCCGTCTAAACCCATGTTGGAGTCCCCAAGTAGTTGTAGGAATCCAAATGCTCAACAATCCTACTCGCTATTATCCCCTCTAAATATTTACCTACAACTGAAGTTAAATGGTGTTATTTATAGAGGTTCCAAGCCTCTCTTCCCACGCATGAGATAGCAGTAGCGTCCTAATCGTAACAGTAGAGAAAAAGTCAATACTAAAAGTTTTTCGTTTTTTTTTGCAGTCAGAGGAGAACATCCCTAACCTAAGCTAAAAGGACAGAGTGGGATGGGAAGGGGTCCTAGTAACTCACGGGACAGGTTTGTACAACAGACTTCACCCGCCCTCCCGAAAGAGAGAGAACCTAAAGGAATTGGCAGCCAAATTCTCTAGAATCCCACGACTCGGGACTGGAGGGCTGTCACACCCCAAGTATAAAGTTTACAACACGCAGAAGGAGAGAGAGAGAGAGAGAGAGGGAGAGAGAGAGAGAGAGGGAGAGAGAGAGGGAGAGAGAGAGAGAGAGAGAGAGAGAGAGAGGAGGGAGAGAGAGAGAGAGAGAGAGAGAGAGAGAGAGGGAGAGAGAGAGAGAGAGAGGGAGAGAGAGAGGGAGAGAGAGAGTTACAAGGAGTTACAAGGAAAAGAAGTACCTCAAAAGGCCTTGCGGCCCATACCGAGGAGGTACCAATGGCAACGGGTGCCACGGAAAATTTTCTACACACTCAAAGAGTGTGCAAAATTTGGTCTAACCTTTTCTTGAACTGATCCACAGAGGAACTGTTCACAACTTCCGAAGGTAACCTGTTCCATGTGTCACAGATCTTATACGTAAAGTAATTCCCACACACACTAGTCCTAAACCGTTTCAAATCCAACTTCCAACCATTGTTGCGAGTTGGGTTATCATTTAAACTAAACATACTTCTAAAATCGACATCGTTGAACCCTCGTAAGAGCTTGAAAACCTCAATCAGTTGACCGCGCAGCCTCCGAGTTTCAAGCGAAAACAAGTTCAGGGCGCGTAACCGTCGATTGTAGCCCATATGCCTAACCGAAGGGATTAACTTTGTGGCCCTCGCCTGCACTCGCTCCAGCCTCTCAAATCTTTCCTGAGGGTGGGCGACCAGAACTGCACAGCATACTCCAGGTACGGCCGAACAAGGGAATTGTACAGTGAGAGCACAATCTCCTTGTTCCGAAACTGAAATTGCCTCCTGATATAACCCAATAGTTTCTGGGCTTTCTTTTCCACCTCTACACACTGTTTCGTAAACTTAAGGTCGCTGCTAATTAGCACACCCAAGTCCTTTTCTAAATCAGTCACCTCGATATTACTGCCCAACATCGAGTAGTCCGACTTGGGATTGGCGCAGCCAATGTGAATCACTTTGCATTTACCCAAGTTAAACGGCATTTGCCATTTTTCGGACCACTCTCCTATCCTACCTAGGTCCGCACGCAGTTCCTCGATCACTTCGGGCGTCCCAACATTGGCCCCAAGCTTGGTGTCATCAGCGAATTTGGCGATCCGACTGACGATGCCACCGTCGATATCATTTATGTAAATGGTAAACAACAGTGGCCCCAAAACGGAACCCTGAGGAACCCCACTAGTGACCGAGGCCCAACCCGAACTAGCCCCTTTAATTACCACCCTCTGCCGCCTATTCCTCAGCCAGTTTTCAATCCACCTACCTATTTCCCCACCGATACCCAGCGCGCGCACTTTCGCCATTAGCCGGCGGTGAGGTACCTTATCAAAGGCTTTCTGAAAGTCGAGATAAAGTATATCAATCGCCCTACTCTTATCATACTCACTCAACATGACGTGGAAAAACTCGAGCAAGTTTATGAGACACGACCTATGCCGTCTAAACCCATGTTGGGAGTCCCCAAGCAGCTTGTAGGAGTCCAAATGGTCAACGATTCTATCAGCTATTATCCTTTCTAATAATTTACCTACAACTGAAGTGAGACTAATAGGACGATAGTTCCCTGGACTTTCGTGATCCCCTTTCTTAAAGATAGGGTCACGTTGGCCTCCCTCCAGTCACCAGGCACCTGGCCCATCACCAACGATTTGTTGAAGACTGTAGCCAGGTGGGGAGCCACTTGGTCGCGCACTTCTCGCAAAACACTGGGGAGAAACTGGTCTGGCCCAGGAGCCTTAAACGCGCTCAGTTTGTCTATTCTATGAGCAACGACTGCGCGGTACATCTAACACTATCCAGGCCAGCACCTTCGTGCCTCACAGCTGGCTCGGGGATGACGCGGGTATCCTCCCTGGTGAACACTCCCGCAAAGTACTCATTAAGCACATTAGCGATGTCCGCGTCGGAGGTCCGCAGAACGCCGCTTCCGTCCTTTAAAGGACCTATCATGCTTCTAATGGGCTTTCTACTATTAACATAACTGAAGAACTCCTTAGGGTTCCCCTTGCAGAGGCTTGCCACCCGTAGTTCTTCGTTACGTTTCGCTAGCCTAACCTTCGCCTTCACTTCCCTACACAGGCGAACATACGCTAAAGTGTTCTCGTGGGAACGATTGGCCTTCGCCCTCCTATACGCTACTTTCCTATTTCGGATAGCCGAGGCGATGTCACGATTGAACCACTTAGGCTGCGTTGAAGCAGGGGTGACCGGTTTTGAGGGTATGGCAGCAGACTGCAGCACCATAAACTCGTCCCGGAATGCACTCCACACTACCTCAACATCGCCGCCGACCTCTAACCCCATATCTCCTACGCTATCCCTGAGGCTAACAAAGTTCGCCCGCCAGAGATCGAGCTTACTGCCTCTCGAGTTACTACGCTTCACCCGAGGGACGCACACACGGAACCTAATAAGACTGTGATCACTCCCGCCCAACGATTCGTCAACGGTGAGGCCAGTGACGAGGTTGTCTTCGGTCGTGAACACTAAGTCCAAAACGCTTTCGCCTCGTGTAGGCTCGTTGACCCACTGAGTGAGGAAGTTCTCATCAGCAAAGTCAACTAGCCTCCTCCCTTCAGCATCGGCAGTCCTGTTTTCCCACTTTATGCCGCGACAGTTGAAGTCTCCTAAAACTACAGACACCCTATCCCCTAGCAGGCTACTGAGTTCTGTGTACAGGGCTGTATCGTCCTCGAGGAGGAGATGCGGAGGTCTGTACACCAAGATCAACCTATAGTTCGTCCCTCCCACGTTCAGATCGACGCCAAGCAGCTCCCGTTCCGACCGGAACTGGCAGTCAACCGGACTCAACGTGTCCCTCACGTATATTAGTACTCCACCCCCCTCCCCACGGGTGCGGTCTTTGCGAAACATTCTATACCCGGGAATTTCGAACTCCCCAACGTAGTCCCTACGATCAGTATGAATCCAGGACTCGGTGATAGCAACGATATCCTGGTATTCTGATGCTAAGAACGCCCGTAGCTCGCGAAACTTGTTCCTAATTGACCTAGCAGAGGTAGAGAGAGAGAGTTACAAGGAGTTACAAGGAAAAGAAGTACCTCAAAAGGCCTTGCGGCCCATACCGAGGAGGTACCAATGGCAACGGGTGCCAGGGAAAATTTTGTCTTTCAAACTATGCTAGCAGTAGTAGAAAACTGGATAGAAAAGTAGAAGGCTCTCTCCCCACCCTCCGCTCCCTCCCTGCCAGAGGCAGGTACGGAAAAAGGTTGAAGAAAATACCTTGACCCTGGAAAAGTAGCCAAGGAAATTTTACAGGAAAGTGGAGAATATATAAATAGCTCTATATTTAGCTTGCTCACAGAGACACCGAGCAAGCGAACTCCTGCAGAGTTTTCTGAGGTTTTAATCTTAAACTATGAGTGTGTTCTGTACTTTGTCTAGCCTATTTTTAAACAGATTTACACTTTGACTGGAAACAACCCCTGAGGGAAGTTGGTTCCAGATATTAACTATTTTATAGGAAAAGAAATTTCCGCAGACTGAGGTCCTAAATGTCTATACACACTCAAATAGTGTGCAAGATTTCGTCTAACCTTTTCTTGAACTGATCCACAGAGGAACTGTTCACAACTTCCGAAGGTAACCTGTTCCATGTGTCACAGATCTTATACGTAACGTAATTTCCACACACACTAGTCCTAAACCGTTTCAAATCCAACTTCCAACCATTGTTGCGAGTTGGGTTATCATTTAAACTAAACATACTTCTAAAATCGACATCGTTGAACCCTCGTAAGAGCTTGAAAACCTCGATCAGTTGACCGCGCAGCCTCCGAGTTTCAAGCGAAAACAAGTTCAGGGCGCGTAACCGTCGATTGTAGCCCATATGCCTAACGGAAGGGATTAACTTTGTGGCCCTCGCCTGCACTCGCTGCAGCCTCTCAATATCTTTCCTGAGGGTGGGCGACCAGAACTGCACAGCATACTCCAGGTACGGCCGAACAAGGGAATTGTACAGTGAGAGCACAATCTCCTTGTTCCGAAACTGAAATTGCCTCCTGATATAACCCAATAGTTTCTGGGCTTTCTTTTCCACCTCTACACACTGTTTCGTAAACTTAAGGTCGCTGCTAATTAGCACACCCAAGTCCTTTTCTAAATCAGTCACCTCGATATTACTGCCCAACATCGAGTAGTCCGACTTGGGATTGGCGTCGCCAATGTTCATCACTTTGCATTTACCCAAGTTAAACGGCATTTGCCATTTTTCGGAGAGATAGAGAGAGATAGAGATAGAGAGAGAGAGAGATAGAGTTACAAGGAGTTACAAGGAAAAGAAGTACCTCAAAAGGCCTTGCGGCCCATACCGAGGAGGTACCAATGGCAACGGGTGCCACGGAAAATTTTCTACACACTCAAAGAGTGTGCAAAATTTGGTCTAACCTTTTCTTGAACTGATCCACAGAGGAACTGTTCACAACTTCCGAAGGTAACCTGTTCCATGTGTCACAGATCTTATACGTAAAGTAATTCCCACACACACTAGTCCTAAACCGTTTCAAATCCAACTTCCAACCATTGTTGCGAGTTGGGTTATCATTTAAACTAAACATACTTCTAAAATCGACATCGTTGAACCCTCGTAAGAGCTTGAAAACCTCGATCAGTTGACCGCGCAGCCTCCGAGTTTCAAGCGAAAACAAGTTCAGGGCGCGTAACCGTCGATTGTAGCCCATATGCCTAACCGAAGGGATTAACTTTGTGGCCCTCGCCTGCACTCGCTCCAGCCTCTCAATATCTTTCCTGAGGGTGGGCGACCAGAACTGCACAGCATACTCCATAGATAGAGAGAGATAGAGAGAGATAGAGATAGAGAGAGAGAGAGAGAGAGAGAGAGAGATAGAGAGAGATAGAGAGAGAGAGAGTAGAGAGAGAGAGAGATAGAGAGAGATAGATAGAGAGAGAGATAGAGAGAGATAGAGAGAGAGAGAGGTAGAGAGAGAGAGAGATAGAGAGAGATAGATAGAGAGAGAGGTAGAGAGAGAGAGAGGTAGAGAGAGAGAGAGGTAGAGAGAGAGAGACGTAGAGAGAGAGAGAGGTAGAGAGAGGAGAGAGGTAGAGAGAGAGAGAGAGGTAGAGAGAGAGAGAGAGGAGAGAGTAGAGAGAGAGAGTTACAAGGAGTTACAAGGAAAAGAAGTACCTCAAAAGGCCTTGCGGCCCATACCGAGGAGGTACCAATGGCAACGGGTGCAGGGAAAATTTTGTAAAAGTTTATTTTTCTTTCAACTATCCTAGCAGTAGTAGAAAACTGGATAGAAAAGAAGAAGGCTCTCTCCCCACCCTCCGCTCCCTCCCTGCTAGAGGCAGGTACGGAAAAAGGTTGAAGAAAATACCTTGACCCTGGAAAAGTAGCAAAGGAAATTTTACAGGAAAGTGGAGAATATATAAATTGCTCTATATTTAGAGTATTCTATATTTAGAGTATTCAGTACTTTGTATAGCCTATTTTTAAACACATTTACACTTTGACTGGAAACAACCTCTGAGGGAAGTTGGTTCCAGATATTAACTATTTTATAGGAAAAGAAATTTCCGCAGACTGAGGTCCTAAATGTCTTTACACACTCAAATAGTCACTGGTGATTTAAAAGTAGCGAAACAAAGTACAGCAGCGGTCAATAAGGCGAACAAAGTGTTTGGTTTTATAGCTCGAAATTTTGAGTACAAATCGCGCGATATTATAGTTCCACTTTATAAATCATTAGTTAGACCCCATTTGGAGTACGCGGTCCAATTTTGGAATCCGTATATGCGCAAAGATATAGACAAAATCGAAAGAGTTCAAAGACGAGCAACTAAGATGATTCCGTCGCTTAGGTCAAAGTCGTACGAGGATAGGCTTAAGGAGTTAAAATTGACTACACTCGAGACCAGGAGGTTAAGGGGTGATCTAATCCAGGTTTTCAAAATTATGAATGGGTTCGATAACGTAGATAGAGATAGCTTTTTCGAAATATCTCAATATAATAGGACTAGAAATAACGGGTGTAAGTTGACAAGTAGAAGGTTCGAGACAGCAGTTGCGAAAAACTTTTTTACGCATAGAATAGTAAATAGCTGGAATAGTTTGCCGTTAGAAGTAATTAGTAGCACGTCTATAAACATGTTTAAAAATCGATTAGACGCATATGTTGATAGAAAGGGTATAGTTTAAGGCAGTAAAATTAAGGCTTTCTGGGGATAGATCCCACAGCTCAACACAAGTGTTGTGGGATATAGGGAGGCAGCGTCTTGGGTTAGGGGATACTCTCTGTCCTTACACACCCATTTAAAGAGATTCCTCTGCCGAGCGGTGCCCCCCATAGTACTGTGAGGTATAGTGAAAAACTCATGATCTTCACTTGCCCTACAAACACCTTTAAAGGGAGACCAAAATGGGGTGCACACACATTTCTACATTACTGTACAGTCTTTACAGCCACACCTACTCTTTTTCTCGTAAGTGTATATATTGTAATGTATATGATTGTAAATTTTGACTTGGTCCGCTGTCGATATGGACCGTGACTTGATGGATACCGTAATGAAATTGACTGGATTCTTTGGATCCGATATATTTGCATGTCCTTTATAAATAGATATAGAGTGTAACATATTTGTGGATAGTAGTCTATTATGACTTGATCCTCTGGATCAGAGATTCTATCTTTAATTTTAAATCGATAATTAATTAGTTTCAAATTGATAATTATTTAGTTTCGTAAAAATTGGTCGTTGCCAATTTACCGGCAGTTTTTACATAAATTTCTTATGTTTTGTGGTTCGGAAACCCACGTAAAATTGTAGGTCCCCTCCGCCACCACGGAGGACATACACAATACACGAACACAGTTAGGTAGACCAGCCATGAGTGGATCCTAGGGTCTTTGTTGGTCTGAAACATTATAACATTATAACATTATAACTTCCGAAGGTAACCTGTTCCATGTGTCACATATCTTATACGTAAAGTAATTCCCACACACACTAGTCCTAAACCGTTTCAAATCCAACTTCCAACCATTGTTGCGAGTTGGGTTATCATTTAAACTAAACCTACTTCTAAAATCGACATCGTTGAACCCGCGTAAGAGCTTGAAAACCTCGATCAGTTGACCGCTCAGCCTCCGAGTTTCAAGCGAAAACAAGTTCAGGGCGCGTAACCGTCGATTGTAGCCCATATGCCTAACGGAAGGGAATAACTTTGTGGCCCTCGCCTGCACTCGCTCCAGCCTCTCAATATCTTTCCTGAGGGTGGGCGACCAGAACTGCACAGCATACTCCAGGTGCGGCCGAACAAGGGAATTGTACAGTGAGAGCACAATCTCCTTGTTCCGAAACTGAAATTGCCTCCTGATATAACCCAATAGTTTCTGGGCTTTCTTTTCCACCTCTACACACTGTTTCGTAAACTTAAGATCGCTGCTAATTAGCACACCCAAGTCCTTTTCTAAATCAGTCACCTCGATATTACTACCCAACATCGAGTAGTCCGACTTGGGATTGGCGTAGCCAATGTGCATCACTTTGCATTTACCCAAGTTAAACGGCATTTGCCATTTTTCGGACCACTCTCCTATCCTACCTAGGTCCGCACGCAGTTCCTCGATCGCTTCGGGCGTCCCAACATTGGCCCCAAGCTTGGTGTCATCAGCGAATTTGGCGATCCGACTGACGATGCCACCGTCGATATCATTTATGTAAATGATAAACAACAGCGGCCCCAAAACGGAACCCTGAGGAACCCCACTAGTGACCGAGGCCCAACCCGAACTAGCCCCTTTAATTACCACCCTCTGCCGCCTATTCCTCAGCCAGTTTTCAATCCACCTACCTATTTCCCCACCGATACCCAGCGCGCGCACTTTCGCCATTAGCCGGCGGTGAGGTACCTTATCAAAGGCTTTCTGAAAGTCGAGATAAAGTATATCAATCGCCCTACTCTTATCGTACTCACTCAACATGACGTGGAAAAACTCGAGCAAGTTGGTGAGACACGACCTATGCCGTCTAAACCCATGTTGGGAGTCCCCAAGCAGCTTGTAGGAATCCAAATGGTCAACGATCCTATCAGCTATTATCCCTTCTAATAATTTACCTACAACTGAAGTGAGACTAATGGGACGATAGTTCCCTGGACTTTCGTGATCCCCTTTCTTAAAGATAGGGGTCACGTTGGCTTCCCTCCAGTCACCAGGCACCTGGCCCATCTCCAACGATTTGTTGAAGACTGTAGCCAGGTGGGGAGCCACCTGGTCGCGCACTTCTCGCAACACTCTGGGGAGAAACTGGTCTGGCCCAGGAGCCTTAAACGCGCTCAGTTTGTCTATTCTAGATCGGCAACGACTGTCGCGGTACATCTAACACTATCCAGGCCAGCACCTTCGTGCCTCACGCCTGGCTCGGGGATGACGCGGGTATCCTCCCTGGTGAACACTCCCGCAAAGTACTCATTAAGCACATTAGCGATGTCGCGTCGGAGGTCCGCAGAACGCCGCTTCCATCCTTTAACGGACCTATCATGCTTCTAATGGGCTTTCTACTATTAACATAACTGAAGAATTCCTTAGGGTTCCCCTTGCAGAGGCTTGCCACCCGTAGTTCTTCGTTACGTTTCGCTAGCCTAACCTTCGCCTTCACTTCCCTACACAGGCGGACATACGCTTCAGTGTTCTCGTGGGAACGATTGGCCTTCGCCCTCCTATACGCTACTTTCCTATTTCGGATAGCCGAAGCGATGTCACGATTGAACCACTTAGGCTGCGTTGAAGCAGGGGTGACCGGTTTTGAGGGTATGGCAGCAGACTGCAGCACCATAAACTCGTCCCGGAATGCACTCCACACTCCCTCAACATCGCCGCCAACCTCTAACCCCATCTCTCCTACGCTATCCCTGAGGCTAACAAAGTTCGCCCGCCGGAGATCGAGCTTACTGCCTCTCGAGTTACTACGCTTCACCCGAGGGACGCACACGCGAACCTAATAAGACCGTGATCACTCCCGCCCAATGATTCGTCAACGGTGAGGCCAGTGACGAGGTTGTCTTCGGTCGTGAATACTAAGTCTAGAACGCTTTCGCCTCGTGTAGGCTCGTTGACCCACTGAGTGAGGAAGTTCTCATCAGCAAAGTCAACTAGCCTCCTCCCTTCAGCATCGGCAGTCCTGTTTTCCCACTTTATGCCGCGACAGTTGAAGTCTCCTAAAACTACACACACCCTATCCCCTAGCAGGCTACTGAGTTCGGTGTACAGGGCTGTATCCTCCTCGAGGAGGAGATGCGGAGGTCTGTACACCAAGATTAACCTATAGTTCGTCCCTCCCACGTTCAGATCGACGCCAAGCAGCTCCCGTTCCGACCGGAACTGGCAGTCAACCGGACTCAACGTGTCTCTGACGTATATTAGTACCCCACCCCCCTCCCCACGGGTGCGGTCTTTGCGAAACATTCTATACCCGGGAATTTCGAACTCCCCAACGTAGTCCCTACGATCAGTATGAATCCAGGACTCGGTGATAGCAACGATATCCTGGTATTCTGATACTAAGAGCGCCCGTAGCTCGCCAAACTTGTTCCTGATCGACCTAGCATTAAAAAGCATTGCACGGAGATAGCCTCCCCTATTCTGACCGCCCCCTAGCACAACCCGTTTCCCGAACAGCCAGGGCTGTCGGGAGTTGAAGAGCCCCTCACTAACGAGGGGACAATCTCCGATGGAGCCTGAGCCCCCTCCAACGTGGAAGGAGAGTCACTACCTGCTGGGCGAAGGTGACTACCTGCGGGGGAAGGTGACTAACTGCTGGGGGAGGGTGACTAACTGCGGGGGCAGGGTGACTAACTGCGGGGGGTGTAGGTTTAACTGTTTCGGGAGCAGGATCAATTGCTGGTTTGGGGGGTCCTAGTTTAAAAAGATTATACAAATTAATGTTCAGTAAATCCCCATACTTCTTTTTCCACTTCTGGTTAAAATGTATCCCGTCCGAACCAAAGTATTCCCCATTTCCGTAGAATGTAGGCCAAAAATCGACAAACTTTAGGCCTTTTTCCTCACACATGCGTTTAACTCTTTTATTTATGCTAATGGCTTTACTTAAAGTATAATCACTAGCACGCATTCGAGGGAGAATTCCTACGACCATACCCATGTCTGTCCTATCCCTAACCTTGTCAGTTAGGTTCTTAAATTCTTTTATAATGGGCTCTGTCTCCCCTCCTGTCCCTCCCAGAAAAACGTAATTGCCACCAACATGGACAATGATAGGGCAACTCTTATTCTTGATATTAATTTTGCCTAATTCCCTATTAATTATGTGGCTTGTGGCACACGGAAAACATCGGAGTTTTCTCTTGGTCACCCGTCTTGCTCCGAAAAAGTCCCCTTGATTCCTTAGCATAGAATCCCCAATTAAAAAGGATTCATCCTCCTCATCAGCAAGTAAGTGAAACTTATTTTTGATGGTAATGGGTTCCAAATCCTTATGTTTTGGTTTTGGTTTTGAGGGTCTTTTATTTTTGACCAATTTGAATTCTTGTTCCTCCGTTCTATTTTCCGGAATAGTCACAGTGTTTTCCAAGCGTGCCACGCTTTGTTCTAGATGCTTAATCTTACAGTTTAAATCTGCTATGGTGTTTTTAGTTTGATCTTGTCCACTAGGTTGGATTTCCAGTGCGACGACCCTAGCTTCAAGCTTTTTTACTAATTCCTTTAGCTCTTTAACTTCCTTTTCATGTTTGTCTCTAAGCTTCTTTACTAATTACTTTAGCTCTTTAACTTCCTTTTCGTGGTTGTCTCTAAGTTTACAAAACAAACATACACTAAGGGATGTGATATCGCTGATACTACCTTCAGGGAAGTCAACGCACCAATGATTAACTTTACATTTAAAGCATTCTGCTTTCAATTTAGCTGGCCCTGCCATATTTTCTCTCTTTTTTTTTTCTGAATACTCTGAATAAGATAAAGCGTTCTAGCAATGAAAACTATCAAAAACGTTCTGACCAGTATATAAAAAAGGGGATGGGGGTGAATTCATCCCGCGCGTAGACGCATCCACCTACTTGCAAGTGACGTTCATCCCTTCCAGAAGACTACACCTCTCGCTGCTGCCGCACCGACCAAAGGTCTCCCCAGGGCCGGACAATCCCAAACGTGTCGCAGCTACCAACTGACAAACACTCGCGACGCAGGCATCACGGATTTTCCGCCAGGAGCGCAGCGAGATGCAGCCCCTTACTAAGTCTTACTAGTCACTCACAAGCGGCCAGACTCTTAGAATCCAGTGTTCAAGGGATATCCCACCAGACCCAGAGGCTACGCCCGAGACTTTACGCTGGCCTGGCAGCCAGCTGGGCAGTAAAGCTCTCTCACCTCAGAGCAGTACAGCCAAGCACCATCAATTGGTCACCAAAGAACGGTCGCAGGGGGCTGGTCAGGCCATTACGCGTTAGGAATGGGCTTAACGGGGCACTAGCCACACTCCATTCATCGCGCCCCTACGCCTGGGACCCCTCCATCCCAGTCCTCACAACCTACGAGCGTTAAATGGTGTTATTTATAGAGGTTCCAAAGCCTCTCTTCCCACGCATGAGGTAGCAGTAGGGTCCTAATAGTAAAAGAAGAGAAAAATACTTTATACTAAAAGAAAAGTTTTTTTTTTTTTTTTTTCAGTCAGAGGAGAACATCCTTAATGTAAGCTAAAAGGACAGAGTAGGGATGGGATGGGGTCCTAGTAACCCACGGGACAGGATTGTACAACATACTTTACCCGCCCTCCCGAAAGAGAGAGAGAACCTAAAGAACTGGCAGCCAATTTCTCTAGAATCCCACGACTCGGGACCGGAGGGCTGTCACACCCCAAGTATAAAGTTTACAACATCCAGAGAGAGAGATATAGAGAGAGGAGAGAGAGAGAGAGAGAGAGAGTTACAAGGAGTTACAAGGAAAAGAAGTACCTCAAAAGGCCTTGCGGCCCATACCGAGGAGGTACCAATGGCAACGGGTGCCAGGAAAATTTTGTACACACTCAAATAGTGTGCAAGATTTGGTCTAACCTTTTCTTGAACTGATCCACAGAGGAACTGTTCACAACTTCCGAAGGTAACCTGTTCCATGTGTCACAGATCTTATACGTAAAGTAATTCCCACACACACTAGTCCTAAACCGTTTCAAATCCAACTTCCAACCATTGTTGCGAGTTGGGTTATCATTTAAACTAAACATACTTCTAAAATCGACATCGTTGAACCCGCGTAAGAGCTTGAAAACCTCGATCAGTTGACCGCGCAGCCTCCGAGTTTCAAGCGAAAACAAGTTCAGGGCGCGTAACCGTCGATTGTAGCCCATATGCCTAACGGAAGGGATTAACTTTGTGGCCCTCGCCTGCACTCGCTCCAGCCTCTCAATATCTTTCCTGAGGGTGGGCGACCAGAACTGCACAGCATACTCCAGGTGCGGCCGAACAAGGGAATTGTACAGTGAGAGCACAATCTCCTTGTTCCGAAACTGAAATTGCCTCCTGATATAACCCAATAGTTTCTGGGCTTTCTTTTCCACCTCTACACACTGTTTCGTAAACTTAAGGTCGCTGCTAATTAGCACACCCAAGTCCTTTTCTAAATCAGTCACCTCGATATTACTACCCAACATCGAGTAGTCCGACTTGGGATTGGCGTAGCCAATGTGCATCACTTTGCATTTACCCAAGTTAAACGGCATTTGCCATTTTTCGGACCACTCTCCTATCCTACCTAGGTCCGCACGCAGTTCCTCGATCGCTTCGGGCGTCCCAACATTGGCCCCAAGCTTGGTGTCATCAGCGAATTTGGCGATCCGACTGACGATGCCACCGTCGATATCATTTATGTAAATGATAAACAACAGTGGCCCCAAAACGGAACCCTGAGGAACCCCACTAGTGACCGAGGCCCAACCCGAACTAGCCCCTTTAATTACACCCTCTGCCGCCTATTCCTCAGCCAGTTTTCAATCCACCTACCTATTTCCCCACCGATACCCAGCGCGCGCACTTTCGCCATTAGCCGGCGGTGAGGTACCTTATCAAAGGCTTTCTGAAAGTCGAGATAAAGTATATCAATCGCCCTACTCTTATCGTACTCACTCAACATGACGTGGAAAAACTCGAGCAAGTTGGTGAGACACGACCTATGCCGTCTAAACCCATGTTGGGAGTCCCCAAGCAGCTTGTAGGAATCCAAATGGTCAACGATCCTATCAGCTATTATCCCTTCTAATAATTTACCTACAACTGAAGTGAGACTAATGGGACGATAGTTCCCTGGACTTTCGTGATCCCCTTTCTTAAAGATAGGGGTCACGTTGGCTTCCCTCCAGTCACCAGGCACCTGGCCCATCTCCAACGATTTGTTGAAGACTGTAGCCAGGTGGGGAGCCACCTGGTCGCGCACTTCTCGCAACACTCTGGGGAGAAACTGGTCTGGCCCAGGAGCCTTAAACGCGCTCAGTTTGTCTATTCTATCGGCAACGACTGTCGCGGTACATCTAACACTATCCAGGCCAGCACCTTCGTGCCTCACGCCTGGCTCGGGGATGACGCGGGTATCCTCCCTGGTGAACACTCCCGCAAAGTACTCATTAAGCACATTAGCGATGTCCGCGTCGGAGGTCCGCAGAACGACGGACCTATCATGCTTCTAATGGGCTTTCTACTATTAACATAACTGAAGAATTCCTTAGGGTTCCCCTTGCAGAGGCTTGCCACCCGTAGTTCTTCGTTACGTTTCGCTAGCCTAACCTTCGCCTTCACTTCCCTACACAGGCGGACATACGCTTCAGTGTTCTCGTGGGAACGATTGGCCTTCGCCCTCCTATACGCTACTTTCCTATTTCGGATAGCCGAAGCGATGTCACGATTGAACCACTTAGGCTGCGTTGAAGCAGGGGTGACCGGTTTTGAGGGTATGGCAGCAGACTGCAGCACCATAAACTCGTCGCGGAATGCACTCCACACTCCCTCAACATCGCCGCCGACCTGTAACCCCATCTCTCCTACGCTATCCCTGAGGCTAACAAAGTTCGCCTGCCGGAGATCGAGCTTACTTCCTCTCGAGTTACTACGCTTCACCCGATGGACGCACACAAGGAACCTAAGACCGTGATCACTCCCGCCCAATGTTTCGTCAACGGTGAGGCCAGTGACGAGGTTGTCTTCGGTCGTGAATACTAAGTCTAGAAAGCTTTCGCCTCGTGTAGGCTCGTTGACCCACTGAGTGAGGAAGTTCTCATCAGCAAAGTCAACTAACCTCCTCCCTTCAGCATCGGCAGTCCTGTTTTCCCACTTTATGCCGCGACAGTTGAAGTCTCCTAAAACTACACTCACCCTATCCCCTAGCAGGGTACTGAGTTCGGTGTACAGGGCTGAATCCTCCTCGAGGAGGAGACGCGGAGGTCTGTACACCAAGATTAACCTATAGTTCGTCCCTCCCACGTTCAGATCGACGCCAAGCAGCTCCCGTTCCGACAGGAACTGGCAGTCAACCGGACTCAACGTGTCTCTGACGTATATAAGTACCCCACCCCTCTCCCCACGGGTGCGGTCTTTGCGAAACATTCTATACCCTGGAATTTCGAACTCCCCAACGTAGTCCCTACGATCAGTATGAATCCAGGACTCGGTGATAGCAACGATATCCTGGTATTCTGATGCTAAGAGCCCCCGTAGCTCGCCAAACTTGTTCCTGATCGACCTAGCATTAGAAAGCATTGCACGGAGGGAGCCTCCCCTATTGTGACCGCCCCCTAGCACGACCCGTTTCCCGAACAGCCAGGGCTGTCGGGAGTTGAAGAGCCCCTCACTAACGATGGGACAATCTCCGCAGGAGCCTGAGCCCCCTCCAACGTGGAAGGAGAGTCACCCACCTGTACCTGCACGCACCCTTCAGTTGAAGGTACGTCCGCCACCGGCTCATTATCATCCCCCCTGTGGGGGCCCATCATCTCTCCCCGGACTCGACCTCACCATACGGTATAGGTGCCGGTCAAGCAGCGTGCCTAGCACACCTTTACCCCTGACATTGAGGTGGACACCACACCTCTGATACAAGTCCCACCTACCCGTAAACGCGTCGAACGAGTCAACAAACCTCACGCCCAGTGGGACGCACAAGTCTTGCACCCTCTCGTTGATGCCAATGACCTTAATGAGCGCGTGGTCACTGGCATTCATCCGCGGTAAAATACCCATCAACTTTCCCCTGTCTGTCTTAAGTTTCAGATCATCCGCAAGAGACATGATCTCGGTGATGATCCCTTCCGTTGAACCTACCCCACTGCCTTTGAGGAAGAAGTCGTTGCCACCAGCATGGACAACGATCGCAATCCTTCGACTAGCCACGCGCACCTTATCTAATTCCTTCCTTATGTGCGCCGTTCCCCGACCTGGTAAGCACCTTACCTTCCTCCTGTTTCGGTTCGCAGAAGCAAAGTACTTCTCCTTGCCCCTAATCTGCGAGTCCCCAATTAAAACGGTGTCTTCCTCCTTCGCGCACTGGAGACTAAAGCGGTTGGAGGTCCTGACAGGGACAACTGGGGTCTTGGGCTTCGGCTTCGCAGCCTTCTTGCCCGAGACCTTTCGAAACCCGTCGCCACCCATAAACTCGGCCGCACTTACACCACTTACACCAACCGACCCACCCCGACCGGCATCTACATCCTTCCGCTTCTTTGGGTCATCAGTAGGCCCCTTCCCACCCTTTTTCTTTATCGGCCCCTTCTTTACGCCCTCCACCTTACGCCGCGGTTCCATGCATTCCACGTGGGTTGCTGGCGATTCCTGACACTGATTTAGAACCCTGGCCCCCGGTTTCACCTCTACCCTTTCTCCTTGGTCCCGAGCTCTGTCCATTCCATCGCTGGACCCCCTTTCCACGGCAGCTATCCTATCCTGAATGAGCTCCGGGTTGGAGGGCGGCGCAGCCTCGTCAGTGACCGCCGCACCTCCAACAGCCGATCTGGACGACTCGAGCCGCCGGACCCTCTCCTCCAGCTTCAAGTAAAACTGCATGTGTTCGCAAAAGCGGCACACGCTGGAGTGGTTGATCTTCTCGAAGCAAGCTTCTTTGAAGTTCGTCACCCACTGGTTCACTTCACACCTCGCACATTCAGCCTTCAATTTCTGCGGTTCAGTCATTGTAACTTTTTTTTTCTTTTTTCGAATTCTGAATACTCAGAATAAGATATAGCGTTCTAGGAATGAAAACTATCAAAAACGTTCTGACCAGTATATAAAAAAGGAGGGGGGGGGGTGAATTCTTTGTACACACTCAAATAGTGTGCAAGATTTGGTCTAACCTTTTCTTGAACTGATTCACAGAGGAACTGTTCACAACTTCTGAAGGTAACCTGTTCCACGTGTCACAGATCTTATAGGTAAAGTAATTCTCACACACAATAGTCCTAAACCGTTTCAAATCCAACTTCCAACCATTGTTGCGAGTTGGGTTATCACTTAAACTAAACAAGCTTCTAAAATCGACATCGTTAAACCCGCGTAAGAGCTTCAAAATCTCGATGAGCTGACCGCGCACCTTCCGAGTTTCCAGCGAAAACAAGTTCAGGGCGCGTAAGCGTCGATTGTAGCCGATATACCTAACGGAAGGGATTAACTTTGTGGCCCTCTCCTGGACTCGCTCCAGCCTCTCAATATCTTTCCTGAGGGTGGGCGACCAGAACTGCACAGCAGATTCCAGGTGCGGCCGAACCAGGGAATTGTACAGAGAGAGCACAACCTCCTTGTTTCGAAACTGAAATTACCGCCTGATATAACCCAACAGCTTCTGGGCGAGAGAGAGAGAGGAGGAGAGAGAGAGAGGAGAGAGAGAGAGAGAGAGTTACAAGGAGTTACAAGGAAAAGAAGGACCTCAAAAGGCCTTGCGGCCCATACCGAGGAGGTACCAATGGCAACGGGTGCCAGGGAAAATTTTCTACACACTCAAATAGTGTGCAAGATTTGGTCTAACCTTTTCTTGAACTGATCCACAGAGGAACTGTTCACAACTTCCGAAGGTAACCTGTTCCATGTGTCACAGATCTTATACGTAAAGTAATTCCCACACACACTAGTCCTAAACCGTTTCAAATCCAACTTCCAACCGTTGTTGCGAGTTGGGTTATCATTTAAACTAAACATACTTCTAAAATCGACATCGTTCAACCCGCGTAAGAGCTTGAAAACCTCGACCAGTTGACCCCGCAGCCTCCGAGTTTCAAGCGAAAACAAGTTCAGGGCGCGTAACCGTCGATTGTAGCCCATATGCCTAACGGAAGGGATTAACTTTGTGGCCCTCGCCTGCACTCGCTCCAGCCTCTCAATATCTTTCCTGAGGGTGGGCGACCAGAACTGCACAGCATACTCCAGGTGCGGCCGAACAAGGGAATTGTACAGTGAGAGCACAATCTCCTTGTTCCGGAACTGAAATTGCCTCCTGATATAAACCAATAGTTTCTGGGCTTTCTTTTCCACCTCTACACACTGTTTCGTAAACTTAAGATCGCTGCTAATTAGCACACCCAATTCCTTTTCTAAATCAGTCACCTCGATATTACTACCCAACATCGAGTAGTCCGACTTGGGATTGGCGTAGCCAATGTGCATCACTTTGCATTCACCCAAGTTAAACGGCATTTGCCATTTTTCGGACCACTCTCCTATCCTACCTAGGTGCTCACGCAGTTCCTCGATCGCTTCGGGCGTCCCAACATTGGCCCCAAGCTTGGTGTCATCAGCGAATTTGGCGATCCGACTGACGATGCCACCGTCGATATCATTTATGTAAATGATAAACAACAGTGGCCCAAAACGGAACCCTGAGGAACCCCACTAGTGACCGAGGCCCAACCCGAACTAGCCCCTTTAATTACCACCCTCTGCCGCCTATTCCTCAGCCAGTTTTCAATCCACCTACCTATTTCCCCACCGATACCCAGCGCGCGAACTTTCGCCATTAGCCGACGGTGAGGTACCTTATCAAAGGCTTTCTGAAAGTCGAGATAAAGTATATCAATCGCCCTACTCTTATCGTACTCACTCAACATGACGTGGAAAAACTCGAGCAAGTTGGTGAGACACGACCTATGCCGTCTAAACCCATGTTGGGAGTCCCCAAGCAGCTTGTAGGAATCCAAATGGTCAACGATCCTATCAGCTATTATCCCTTCTAATAATTTACCTACAACTGAAGTGAGACTAATGGGACGATAGTTCCCTGGACTTTCGTGATCCCCTTTCTTAAAGATAGGGGTCACGTTGGCTTCCCTCCAGTCACCAGGCACCTGGCCCATCTTCAACGATTTGTTGAAGAGGAGAGAGAGAGAGAGAGAGAGAGAGAGAGAGAGAGAGAGAGAATGGGGAAGAGAGGGAGAGAGCGAGAGGGAGAGTGCGAGAGGGAGAGTGCGAGAGGGAGAGAGCGAGAGGGAGAGAGCGAGAGGGAGAGCGAGAGGGAGACCGCGCGAGAGAGAGAATTGTACATATATAGGACAACCTTTGATATCAATGGCTTCGGCCTTAATTGTTCATCCTGGCGAAGGCTAAACTTTTCGCCCCGCCCTAGACCTACTAGGGTACTCTGGCTACCCATTTATCTACCAACCGTGGAAGGACGCGCCGCCTCCAGGTCTCGAACCCGACGCATATAATCGTGTGTGCGTAATATTTTATGGGCGTATAAACGGGTGTGTACGTGCCAAAACAATGTATACACTGTGCCAAATGGCTGATAGTGCCTGGAGGCATGGCTGATAAAGTCGACTGGCTGAGTAGGGGCCGGCACTGGTGCCAACATTTCCTTTGCAACATTGATGAACCTTTTCAATTGCATTGCACTCTCTCCTTTTGCGCCCATTCTACTCATGTATATTAAGAGTAGGTGAACTTATAAGTACAGTACTGTCAGTCTGTTACCAAAGTCTGGAACTATTAGGCCACACCTACTTTATTTTCACTCTCCAAAAAAATTTAGCGTTGCACATCAACCTTACACGGGTTCCGTGTGACGATTCCTCACTTCACGGAGGTTAGGTTTATTGCCCCTTCTCTCCAGTTCGCTTGGTGTTGCATTCATCAGATCTCCATTTCAAACAGCCAGGTACATCCGCTTCATCTGTGATTATCCTGAGCGAGGTGTCTACGCTTCTTTGGAAGACTTCCACACCGACACCATTTGTGTTCCGAAATGTCTGAGACACTGAAATAAAACTATTTTCCTCCACGATTAACGATGTTCCCTGCCTAGCCTTTAGTTTGTAGACACCAATCGGTAAGGGAAGTACTCCGGTGGGGTGGGGCGTTAGACAGAAGATAGGGAGTGTTGAAACTCCCGTTTCTCCTCTCACTGTCCTTCTTAGCTGATCTTTTTCCGTGTCTCATCTACCCTGTGAGCAGTCCAGCATTTCCTTAAACATACACTTTTCTCCCTATTCTTCATTATATACACATGCATCTTACACACTACATAATCTTTTCAAAATTAAAATTAAAAAATGGCATCACCTTCAAGAGCCTCGGAGTCCGTTGGGGAGGGAACCATAAGTGTCCCCACTTCTGGCTCCTCCCCCTGCCGATACTGGGAACGCAAACAATTGCAGCGGGGGTGGAACTGCTACAGCCCTGTCGAGATGGTCTGAACCTCTTTCTGATTCACTTTTCATAAACTTCTGCAACACCAGTGGCCTTTTCTTAAATTTTCAATCTGTTGAACACCATCACTCCTCCTCTAAACCTCATCTTCTTTTCCTCACTGAAACTCAGGTGTCTGGGACGAATGATAACAACCCCTTTTCTGTACCCTCTTACTTTCTCTATACTCAATTTCACTCCAAAGGTAGATGCTCCGTATATGTACGCAATGACCTAACTTGTTCTCGTATTCCCGAACTCGAATCTTCCGAATTCTATACCCTATGGCTACGGCTTACATGCCAATCTCAATCTAAATACATCTGCGCTGTTTACATCTCTCCTAATTCTACTGACTATCCAAAATTCTTTTACTACCTCACTTCCAAAGTGGAGTACATTCTTTCCTGCTCTCCCTTTGCTGAAATCTCCATTTTAGGACATTTCAATGTTCACTACCACCTTTGGATTTCCTCCCATTTCACTGACATCCATGGTGAACTAACTTACAACTTTTCTATCCTAAATGACCTAGAGCAGATTGTACAGCACCCTACTCGTATCCCCGATCGCCTTGGAGATAGGGCCAAAATTCTGGATTTATTTCTTACCTCTCATCCTTCTTACTCTGTGAAACTTTTCTATCGATTAGGCTCCTCCGATTACAAACTTATGTCGGTTATCTGTCCTTTGGCACTTCGGCGCCGCTGATTGGAAGGCCTTAGGCAGTACTTCTGTCATTTCCTATGGAATGATTACCGTTTCCGTGACCAGGGCCCTTCTGGGTGTGCTCAGCACATCAGATAGGTGATTCTGTCGGGTATGGAGGCGTACATTCCATATTCTATTCTGACTTCTAAACTAATGCAAAAAATCCTTAGTTTAACTTTACTTGTTCTAATGATATCCACAACAGAGAGGAGCCTTTCAGAAGGTACTGTCGCCACCCAACTCCTGACTTTCATTCAGCTTATATTTCTGGCCGGAATAATGCAAAATCTGTTCTTCGACTCGCCAAAAATTCCTTCATCCTACAAAAATCTGAAAATCTATCCAATTCTAATTGAGGGGTCCCGCGTCTTAGGGTACCTAAGCGCCAAAATTAAAATTCGCCAGAAATCGCCTCCAAAGTTCAGCAATCTTCTGGCAATAGTATCTCTGTTATTAATTGAGCTAGAACGTTCATTTTTGGCTAAATTAGAGTTCTAATTATGCTAATGAAGGTGCTGATGAGTTTTTGGAATAGATTTTCATATTTTATACTTATATTTTTTTTTAATTTTCTTATTATGCCGAAATTTGGGTGCGATTTCTGGCACAGAATGATTCCATTGATTTTTCATCACTATCACTAGCACGGTGAGACATTGCTGCACACGTTGATAATAGTTAGAAGCCGGGTGAATAGAATATTCCACGCAATATTCAGCAATATGAGCACGAACACAGGACGTCTGCTAACAGCAACGCGAGTCTTAAGGTACTGGCGGGATGTTTGTGTCGTGTCCCTCTCGGCGCGTAGAGCGGGTGGCCAATCAGAAAGCAGAGCGGCGTGGCTGCCATGTTTTCATTGGCTCGCGCTCCTCCTGCTGTTCCCGCCACCCAGAGACCGAGCGCCCCACCCCCACCCCCATCACCTTCCACCAAGTGAACGGGATATTGGGGCCTTAAGACGCGCATCACATCTGGGCGGCAGAACCCAGCTGGCGATAGAGGTGAAAAAAGTAGTTCGCTTCATAAGGTTTTCAACCATACTTCTAGTGTCGTAAGGTCATTATAACCCAAACCACGCGATAGAGGAAGGGTGAAAATAGTGATATCCATCAAAAACACGTTTTCGCCTGTGGTGGCGCTTAGGTACCTTAAGACGCGCGACCCCTCATTATTATTCTCGCTTTTTCTGGCACCTAAATAAGAACCTCTTCAACAACTTTAATTCCTCTTCTTTCCCTCTTTTTTTTCATTCCAACGGCACAATTGCCGTCTCTTCTTCTGACAAAGCTGAACTCTTCGCTCAAACTTTCGCTTCCAATTCAACCTTGCACGATTCCGGTGCTGTTCCTCCATCTTCTCCCCCCTCTGACTTTATTAAGTCAGAAATTAGAATCTCTTCTAAAAATGTTTATTCTACCCTATAAGGGCTCAACTCTAGGAAGGCGTATTGTCCTGATGGTGCTCCTCCTGTTCGTCTTAAGAACTGTGCTTCTGTGCTGACACCATGCCTAGACAAACTCTCGTCTTTGTCTCTCATCTGGTACTTTTCCTTCCTGCTGGAAGTTGGCTTTCATTCAGCTCTAAATCCTCCAACTATCGTCCAATTGGTTTGATTTCTTGCCTCTCCAAAGTTTTTGAATCTATCCTTAACAGGAAGATTCTTAAACACTTTTCTTCTCACAATCTTCTTTCAGATCGTCAGTATGGATTCCGCAAAGGACGCTCTACTGGTGATCTTCTTGCATATATCTCTGACTCTTGGTTATGCTCCTTTCAGGATTTCGATGAAACTTTTGCTATTGCGCTAGACATCTCAAAACCTTTTGATAGAGTCTGGCACAGATCTTTAATTTGGAAACTACCCTCTTTCGGTTTCCATCCTTCTATCTTTGCCTTCATTTCTAATTTCCTTTCTGGCCGATGTATAGCTGCAGTTGTAGATGGCCACTGTTCTTCTCATAAAGCTATTAACAATGGTGTTCCTCAGGGCTCTGATCTTTTAATTCGCATTTCCTGTCCTTTTCAGTCCTATGCCGATGATTCCACTCTTCACTTCTCCACCCGCTTCCGAAAGCGTCCCTGTCAACAGTCACTCCATGATTCGCGTAGGACGGCTATGGGACACCTGACCTCTGATCTTTCTGCTATCTCTAACTGGGGCAGAGAAAACCTTGTGGCATTCAATGCCTCAAAAACTCAGTTCCTTCATCTGTCTACTCGTTACAATCTTCCACACGACTATCCCCTTACCTTCAACAAAACAGAACTCAATCCTTCCTCTTCTCTTAACATTCTTTGCGTTTTCTTTTCTCATGATCTTTCCTTGAAAGATTACATATACTCTCTTTCTAAAACATTTTGTAAGAGGTTAGATGTGCTGTACCGCCTCTACGGTTTCTTCATTCCCAGTCAGTTGCTGTCTCTGTACAGGGGTCTTGTTCGCTCCTTTATGGAGTATGCTTCTCATGTGTGGGTTGTTCAACCTACACAGCCGTACTTGACCGGGTGGAATCAAAGGCTTTTCGTCCTATCAATTCCCCGCCTCTTACTGATTGTTTTCAATCTCTCTCTTCTCCGCAATATTGCCTCTCTCTTTGCTATCGCTATCATAACGGACATTGCTGTTCTGAACTCTCTAACTGCATGCCTCTTCCTTTAAGGAGAAGTACGCAGTACCAGACTTTCTAACACTTTCTCATTCCTTTTCTGTCCAACTATCTAATGCAAGGATTAATCGGTATTTTCAGTCTTTCAGCTACTCAACCGGTCAACTCTGGAACAATATTTCTCAATCCATCTTTCCTCCTGTCTATGACCTCCCATCTTTCAAATGCAGAGTGTCTAGGCATCTTGAAAACCTCGGACCTTGATTTTGGCTCTCTTCTTCTTGTATGGGAGTGGCGCTTTTGGGGCATTTGCCTTTGGCACCTCCTTCCTACATGATTTTGGCTGTTTAGTTTCTATGAATCCCTCCTAATTGATTAATGTCGTTTTTATATGGGAGTGTTAAGGCTGAGCTGTACTTCAGCTTGGGTACAAATCATCGCTTTCAACAGAGGAATTATTATATCCCTGTCTCTTCTTTTAAATGTTCTCACTCTCTTTCCCGTTATTCTTTTTGCGTTATTTTTGCTATCTTATTTTGTGTTTCGTCATCGGTCATTATAACTCCTAAGCATTTTTCTTTAGAATTTTTTGCTGTTTGACACATACTATCTCATGGAAATATCTTTCATATCTTAATAACTGAAATTATTTCCTTTTAACCAACTGTAAATACTGTTTGTGTCCGTCTGTTGTAATACTATATCATCTGGGTTTCTTATTTTTCTACTAATTTTAGTGTCACCAGCAAAGGATGTTACTACATCGTCTCTATCAGCATAATTATAAATAGTAATGGTGTAATGTTCCTTTTG
Source organism: Bathynomus jamesi (assembly GCA_023014485.1). Taxonomy (NCBI): domain Eukaryota; kingdom Metazoa; phylum Arthropoda; class Malacostraca; order Isopoda; family Cirolanidae; genus Bathynomus; species Bathynomus jamesi. Next base: position 161,081 of record JAJOZX010007853.1, on the reverse strand, counting down.
GTACTGACCTACGGACGTCAGCTATACACTATATTTAAACGCAGCTTTTATATAAAATTGAACTCAATATGTAACATTCGCGTAACTCTTTCAGCTTTTAAAAAAAAATATTCTTTTCCGCTCTTTCGTTCTGTCACAATTCTGTAAATTTTGGTTGTTGGAGTTTTTATTGTGCTTAACTGCGTAACTTAGGCTTAACGTGCTTAACCTCATGAAAACTACGACGGGAGGTCAGAAAATAAGTTTACACGGCGTATAATTTCGTAACTAAAGGACCTACATTGATCACCGTGTAACACAAAATTTGTCCATGAGTTAAAACTATTATTTTCTGATTTTTTAGGGCATAAATAAGTAAAAATGAACAGTCACCAAGTTCAGATTTCGGTTCTGAGTTCATGAGATCGATTTATTGATTTTTTGCCATTTTTGCTTATTAATTTAAGGGTTTTTCACACTATCTGCTTTTAAATCAAATGAATCCTGTTAAGTATAATTTTAATTGATGTTAACACGATTATTATGATAAATCAATGATGAAAAATGAAGTTCTCCAGGCCCCGTCTTTAGAAATGAAAATAAAAAGAAGGAAACGAGTAGGGAATAATTATGTATTATAATATGTTAATACACAGACAGTGATACAGTGCAGTGATGCAGAGCGTTGATAAAGAGTATTGCTACGGAGAATTGATACAGAATTGATACAAAAATTCTAGCGTTATAGTTTAATCAAAAAGAAGTTTGTCTACGAGATTGGCGATTGTATTTCAGTTCACTCTCACGCAAAAGGTTCCAGATATAGTCCCCCATCATACTTTCATTGTACTGTCCCTTGTAGCGTTCCTCGAAAGAGCTGACATCCTGGTGAAATCTTTCACCTTGTTCTTCTGAGTAGTCTCCCATGTTTTCTTTGAACTCATCAAGGTGGGCGTGTAGTACGTGCAGTTTCAGCGACATCCGGCAGCCCATGCTCCGGTACGTGTCCACAAGTTCGTCAACGATTTCCCTGTAGTTCTCTGCCTTGTGGTTTCCGAGGAAACCTTTGACTAGAGAAACGAAGCTTGTCCAAGCTGCCCGCTCAACCTCAGACAGCTTCTCAGGAAAGCTGTCGGAGTCAATAAGTCGCTTCACCTGAGGGCCCACAAATACTCCTGCTTTGATCTTCGCCTCCGACAACTTCGGGAACAGCTCCTGGATGTCCTTCAAGGCCTCACCCTCTGGATCCAGCTGTTTAACAAACTGCTTAATGATGCCCAATTTGATGTGCAGGGGTGGCATCAGCACTTTCGTTGGCTCCACCAGCGGCTCTTGCTTCACGTTATGGGCCCCAACCTCATAGCCGGTCCTGAGGGGCCAGTTCCTCTTCTCGTAGTGAAGGGCTGTATTTCGGCTATCCCAGAGGCACAGATAGCAAGGGAACTTGGTGAAGCCTCCCTGAAGCCCCATCAAGAAGGCCACCATCTTGAAATCGCCAATGACCTCCCAGCTGAATTGGTCGTACTTCAGTGCACTCAGCAGGATTTTGACGTTCTGGTACTCTTCTTTCATGTGCACTGAATGAGCCAGAGGAATCGAGGGCCACTGATTTGTGTTGTGCAGTAAAACAGCCTTGAGGCTTTTAGATGAACTGTCGATGAAGAGCCGCCAGTCAGAGGTGTTGCAGGGAATGCCCACAGCGTCGAAGAGTCCTCTGATGTCATGGCAGTAGCACAACCCATCTCTAAGAGTGAAGAACACTGAAAAGCCGCGATGCCGCTTCCTCTGGGAAGTAATTCGAACGCTGTCGTCCAGTAAGTCCCACTGCTTCAGTCTGGAAATGAGCAGCTCGGCGTTGGACTTTGTCAAGGCCATTTCCATGATGAGGTCGTTGATGTCCTCTTGGTTGGGGTAGTAGGGGCACCTTTCACCGGCCACCCGGCGTCGACGGCGCGCAGCAGATGACGCACCTTGCTCCTCCTCGGAATCATCATAGCTTGCTTCTTCTGCTGGATAAGATTGATCTCTCAAGGGAGGCTGTGGCACAGGTAGGTCCGTCGCGTTATGGGGAACAGGTGCAATAGATGACGGAATGTCAGGGTACTCAATGGGAGGCGCATTCTTCCCCTTTCTTCGTTTTGTTGGGTCCACCATACAGAAATAGCAGTCCGTGAGATGGTCTGAGGCTCACGCCAGACACGGGGGATAGCGAAACGCATTGCCCTCTTCTCTCCTCTAAACCAACCTTCAAGAGTGCGGCGGAAGTAGTCACAGATGACATGTGGTGCCCAGCGTTTGTCTTGGTCACCGACTGGCATTCCGAAGTAGGCATGATAGGCTTCCTTTGCACGGGTGCAACTGTCCAAGCAGTGTTTTTTAGCCGTCTTTGCGAAGAACTCGCCGCACACGTAGCAGAAGGAATCCGCTGGGTATTTGCAACCACGAGCAGCCATAACAGTAACTTCGTCACACGTCACACGTCTGAAAAAGTAAAAATAATGGATTAATTTAACCCTATATGGACATAATTCTTATTTTTGTCTTAAATTTTTTTTACCTATATTAAACATTCATTTAGAGTACTTTGAACATAAATATGTGATTTTTAATGTAATATATATATATATAATAATATATATATAAATATATATATATAATATTTATAATAATTATATAATATATATATAATGTAATAATATATAATACAAATTGGACAACCTTATACCACGTGGCAAAGAAGGCATGGATGTCAGAGCCATCAATATTGTTACGTTTCAATAAAATATTCTAGTGCTCAGTTTATCAGAATTGTTTTATATTACTTCAGCCACTCTAACAACATATATTGAGCAATAAAAAATTATTCAACTTACCTTTAATCAAATAAAGTGATAAAAAATAAAAAACGAACTGCGTAACCATACACTTTTACTTCTACTGACGCACTAACTTATTTTTTTCATTAAAGCTCGGTTTTCTGCAGTAGGAATTGCCAATTCGTGATATAAACTCCTTGAACCGTTACAAATTTGACGATATCGTCATTTAAGTTAAAATGTGCTTGTTTCGGTAAATATATAGTAAATTTTGAAGCGTTTACAGATCTGTCGCAGATGTCCATATTGGGTTAAAAAATAATAATATTCTTATTTCAACAAAATCGATGTACTGACAACAAACCCGAAGTTTAAAATCACTGACAGCTTTTTTCCAGTGATTTGAAGCACAATGAATCAGAAAATAAAGGTTATTGCCCAGAAACAAAGAAAAATTTTTTTTTGTTACACGGTATTATGTTTGTATCAGGTGAATTCGTTAAACATTGTTGGCAACACTGCAAGTCGATTCGGCTGCCATCTACCGTACATTGGTTATATGAGTCAGTTGAACATGGCGGCTCGACTGGAACAGTGCCCTTTCATTTCTGCAACGATATTCCGAGTCTGTCAGTGGTCAAGAATTTCTCGAGCGCATTGTCACAGGAGACGAGACATGGGTTCATCACTGTACTCCTGAAACAAAACGTGCCAGCATGGAATGGAAACACCCTGGGTCCCCGCGACCAAAGAAAGAAGTTCAAGATTGTGAGGTCCGCTGGCAAAGTGATGGTTACCGTGTTTTGGGACAACAAAGACGTTTTGCTCACAGACTTCATGCAAAAAGGCACAACAATCAATGCAGCTGTATATTGTTCAACACTGGAACGTTTACGAGCGGCCATTAAACGTAAACGTCCTGGACTGCTCCTTTAGTTACGAAATTATACGCCGTGTAAACTTATTTTCTGACCGCTCCTCGTATTTCGATTCTTTCAGAAATACGTCACCTATTAACCTCCCTAACTTGCATATTTTTAAGTGGTATCGCATATTGTATACTGAGATTTTATTAAAAAATAAAGTAAATGTAAACATGTTTTCATGTTTATATTTTGCAATTAAATGTAATTATAAATACGTGTTATTGTTTAGGTGCTAAGGTGCTTGGCGCACGACACAAATGATGAAAGCTTTTAAAAGGATGGATGAAAAGTATTTTTGAATATTCATTAGGCCCTACATGATATGATTTTTGTGATAAACGAAGAATCTGTATTATATTTTATTGGATCACCTGAAGCTCAGGTCTCTCATGTATTCTTGTTTTTTGCTTTATAGTACCAAATATAATAATAAATTAAATTGAATGCCCGGTTAGGTCAACTGTACGCCCTTGACGATTGGTTAGGTTAAGTCGTGATATTTTCGTTAGTTTTAACTAAGATATCATTTGGCAATTGAGGCTGGGGGCCCTGATCTTGAGGTGATCCTTTTATTTTTTAAAGAACATATGTCGCATGCACAATGGTATTGTTTAGATCAGTCTACAGTTTACGCGAGGTGTACGGATATTACTCTTTAAAAATTAATTTAAGGCATGGTTTTTACGAACCCACCTCATTGTTATAAAAAATGTTTGAGATCACCTGAAGATCAGGGCCCCCAGCCTTCTTTAGTTAGCTTTATAAGGCTAACTAACGAAAATATCACGACCTAAGCTAACCAATCGTCAAGGGCGTACAGTTGACCTAATAGTGGGCCTGCCAAAAATTCAAAAGTCCTCCAGAAAAAAACTTAACGGCGTTTTTTGTTAATAGCAGGCACCCACCTTAGATAAGTAGTATTGAGGATGCCAAACAAGATGTGGGTGGATGTCACACTCAATTTTGGGTTTGAAGGTCCCATACAAGGTTACAAAAGTCAAATTCTGAAAAATTCCGAATTTTTGCATTTCAGTAGTGGCTCTATGTAACAACGTGTTTAAAGGTGTATCATTAGCACATAAAGCATATTTTTGTGATTTTATGGATAATAATTGAATGTACTGTAACTATGATCTGGATATCTTTATTTCCATCAAAACTACATTTAGCATGCTGAGTGATGTGCGCATGTGCCTACTACTACCATAGTACAATCAATAGCATACTTTCGCATGTTGAATATTTTCAATGCACTGGCTGGCCAGACATTGGTTTGGTATATGCAATTAAAAGAGTGCAGAGAGTGCCAGCTGGTAAAATAATAATAATAATACTGCTAAAAGATAGGTATGTTTCGAATTGTTTCAGTATATCTGTGGCTACTACATACTGCCATTCCCACTTGTCTTTGCAGAGAGGCAGCTCATCAGCAATGGACCCTGTAGTTACATATCATCAAGCGCAAGAGGAAACGTCAGGATGTCAGTGAGGATTGTTGCTTCTTCTGCCAAAGCAGCGCCGGTGACCTGCGCACAGCATCAGCAGAAGGAAAAGCAAGAACTATGACTGTGGGCGATGAGAGAAAGAACCTGGGAGATACCTACTATCTTGATGTTTTACAAAGACTGGAAAGTCATTCCAAGGATGATTTCAATGCATTGGAACTCAAGTGGCATAAATCATGCTACTCTTTATTCACCTCTGAAGGCAAACTCAAAAGGCTGCGAAGTCAGCAAGAGACCATGGGTGTATCGGCGACCAAAAAAGTGCAGGCTCTCAGGCTTTTCCCCCAAAGCGTACACGTTCAACACCAGTGACTGACTGGACCCTCTGCATGTTTTGCCAAAAGAAGCTCACAAAGAAACTGCACATGGTGGAGACAATGGAGAAGTCAGATGACTTGATCCACCGTACCGAACACGACCCTGTCATGAGCATATCGTTGTCAGCGGTGAGTGATGTGATTGCAGTTGAAGGCTGCTATCATCTGGCATGTTTGGTGACATTTGAGAGACGTACTAGAAAACAAGCGATGTCAGAGGAGCAGCAAGGGCCTGAAACTGAGTGCATGACGACGCTGTGCAAAGACTTGAGAGTAGGCCTGTCTCGTGGTCACGTATACGACATGGGAGACGTCTGGGACAGATACGAGAGTATGTGACATGAGTAATAACACCGGCATCACCGTGAAATACTCCAGAACAACGTTCTACGAGGATGTTCAAAGGCTGCTTGGATCAAACGCCAGCTATGTACGCCCATTGTCAAGGGGCCCGCTGCTGATTTACCCTGGAGAGAGCTCAGATTTCATCATCTCCAAAGCACTGGCTAAGTCTTGTGAACTAGGTCCTGTCATCTCTGAGTCAGAGTCTACTGAAGGTGAAGATGCTGATGTCCGCATGTGTGCCACTAGCAGCATATTCCAAGATATGGTACACGTGGCTCTGAAGGTTCAACAAGATCTTCTTGAAACTCCTGGACACTCCGAGACATGGCAAGGTCTTGATCAGGAACATGTTGATCGCGTCATACCCGACAGTCTGTACCTGTTTCTACGATTGCTCTTTGGGGGAATGGATGCTGTGGATGAGGGAAGTGAAGAGGACCAGAAAGTGAAGCAGTGTGTGTGTGGCATTGCCCAGGACATAGTCTACGCAGTCTCCAACCGACACCAAAGCATGTGGGCTTGGGTCTTACTCTGCACGAAGCCACCCGCTCAGAAGCACTCCTAGATCTGTTCCACACGGCAAATCACACTATGGGTATCGACACTGTAAGAAGGATAGACACCACCATCGCTCAGGACATCCAGGAGAGGTATGCTGAGAATGGATGTGTCTACATCCCTGACACGATCGTCAAAGAGATGGTCTTGGAGTCAAACTTAGACGGGAAGAACACCTTCCACAGCACTCAACTGATGGTATGGTAGAGAGGCGCTCCTCCACAGTAGAGTCATGGCAAAAAGGGTGGCTAGCACAAAAGATCGAAATCTATCAAACCTGATGACCTACAGGAGTTCCAAAGGCTGGACCAGGCTACCCTCCCATCTGGCAAGACGCTATCTCCTCCTGGCTACGACACTGACATAGACGACTTGTCACATGAACTGAGAGGGACCGGGCACGTGCCAAGGACTTGGCCTGGGTGGTGTCACGCATCCATGATGAAGCGATGTCCGTTCCAAGCTGGGGAGCATTCAGTCAATCTGTCAGTACTGCGGATCCACCATTAACGACCGCCGGGATGTTGCCAATCCTGCAGGCACCAGCGATGACAATGAAACCATGACCACCGTCATCAATCGCTTCATGGCCGTTTCTGTGTATGTCAGCCAGAAGTACACCATCATCACTGCTGATCAGCCTCTGTACAGCAGGGGTAAGGAACTAGTTTGGGCAAACTCGAAATTTGCCAACGTGGTCTTGTTCATGGGAGGCCTCCATATCTGCTTCAACTTTTTGAAAGCCATTGGTCAACACATGGAAAGTGTGGGACTTGATGACTTATGGACAGAGGCAGGTGTGTACGCGGCTAACACCACACCACTGAGACAATGCTGGACGGCAAGACCTACTACCGAGCTGTGAGAGGTCATCAGCTGACGTATGAGGCACTGTGGCGCATCAAGTGGCAGATGTTTGAGTCATGGCTGGCTGCAACTGGCAACGGAGACGAGAACGTCAAACAGCTTGCCCTCAATGTTGCTTCGCTTTTCAAAGACAGAGCTGGCATAGATGAGATGCGCGATACTGTTGACAACTTCTCAGACGTTTTGGCAGATGAGAAATTCCACAGTCTCATGGAGGAATTCAATGACCAACACTGAAAATCCCAACTTCATGCTGTGGTCATCCTACATGGAAATGGTAGAGATCCTACTGGCCTTCATCAGAGCTCAGAGAGATAGCATGTGGAGTCTCCACATTGAAGCCTTTGCTGCAAGGCCGTGACGAGTTATTTCAATGAACACACAACAAGAGTTGATGTCATCTTTGATCGGTACGCACGGGAAGGATCGATCAAAGCAGTTACCAGAACAAAGCGTGCAAGCAAGAAGAAACCGATTCGGAAAGTCATTGATGGCCCACAAGTTCCACTGCCTGAAGTGTAGAAAAATTTCATGGCCCTGGATACAAACAAGGCTGACCTAGCCTTGTTTCTGTCTAACGTCATCACTAAGAAGGGCAGAGATCTTCAAGAAAGATGTCAGCTGGTGACAGGGGGTGGCTTCTCTGAAGCCACTGAAGTACGGTCAACCAGGCGACATGACGTTCCACTGCATAGCAACTATGAAGAAGCGGACACCAGGCTCATCCTTCACTCATGCGATGCAGCGTCCCAGGGCTATGAACGAATACTGGTAGTGTGCAGAGATACTGATGTAATGGTGCTGCTGATTCACTTCGTTTGCACCAAGGTCGCTGAAGTGTGGAACGGCCAAGAACCGAAAATGCTACCCCGTGTACGATGTATTCAAGAGTTTGTCTCCCCCAGTCAGGGACAACCTGGTCAGCTTCCACGCTTTGACCGGGTGTGACAGTCTCGTCCTTCAGTGGTCATGGAAAAAAGAAGTGTTGGAAGGTATTCATTGACCACCCACTCCTGCTGCACGCCATTGGTCGAGATGGGGATATCGCAGATGTTGAGAAGTTTGTGTGTCATTTGTATGGCACCCCGGAACAACACACAGTTGATGACGCCAGAGTTCGCCTTTTTGGGAAGGCCAAGAAAACTCTGGAAATGTTCCCACCGACAAAGGATGCCCTGGAGCTCCACGCCAAGCGGGCAAACTATCAGGCCAAAATATGGCTCCAGGCTGACAAAGAGCACGTAGATGTTGAAGATCCGGTGGACACTTCAGCCTGGAAGTTGGAAGATGGGAGCCTCCTACCGGTGTGGACAAGACTTCCTCCAATCTCTGAAGCCTGCCTGGAGCTTGTTGCTTGTGGTTGCAAGAAAAAGTGCAAGACAGCTAGATGCAACTGCTTCAGGAAAAGGATGAAGTGTACGACAGCTTGTGGTTGTGACGACAGCGGTTGCTGTAACCCAGCTGGACAGTAGATCTATGTCTCTCTTCCTGGCTGAAATCGAGAGAAGCTGGAATGTGCTGTAAGGAACTAATAACTCTGTTCTTAAGTGATTGCAATCCACACAATTGTGACTGTCAGTGCAGCATTTCGGTGCGGTTCATCAAGAAACGTGAACTTGTAGATGTTACTAGTGTGTAAACTGTATAGCTATGGGGCTATATTTACTGCTTTGTGATTTAGTTGTGATAATTCTGTTACTGTGAGTACTTAATTCATGCCATCAAACTTATTAGGCACTAATCATGCTAAAATAAATTGTTTCGACAAAAAGACTTGCTCAATGTTTTTTTCGCCAATTAAAATAAAAAATCACAAATTTTTTGCATTATCACTAAGTGTGGCAAAATGAAACATTTGGTGAAACCAATTGGCTCAGAATATTTTTTTTTAAATTAAAATTAGAAAATATTATTTTTTGCACAGTTTGACCTCGAAAATGACCTTCAAAGCCAAAAGCGAGAGTGGCATCCACCCGCATTTTATTCTTCACCCACAGGTACATTGATTTAGCATGAGTGCCAGATATTAACAAAAATCGCCGTTCAAAGTCGATTTTGTAATTTTGGCCGGTCCACTATAACGCTTGGTTAGGTTAGGTCGTGATATTTTCGTTAGTTAAGGCTAACCGAACAAGGCTGGGGTGCCCTGATCTTCAGGTGATCCAATGTTTGTTTAATAGAATGGAACAGATTCACAATAAAGTGATAAATACATATTAAAGTTTGATTTCCAACGAATTTGAGTGTGAATTAATATATACTTGAATTAAGTTAAATTTAGTAATGTAAGTTTTCTACGGTATTTTTAAAGGTTTCTTCATAAAATATATTTCTGGATTCATATATATATTTCTGAATTGTTATTATTGCTCTTTCGTTAAATTCAGTTATACGTAGGTCATAATACAATATAATATCTAAAATCTCTAAAACAATTAAGAGGTAAATCGTAGGTAAAACTTATGTTGTAACCTTGAATGGGCTTAAATATGAAGAAAATATGTTTAGAGGCGTGTTTTAATGTTGAACGCAATTTTTGCATATATACAGGGTGTCCGATAATTATCTGTACAAATTTTGGCTGTTATTAAAAGTCAACCATGAAGTGTAGAAATTCCAGTTTGTCGCATTTTACAGAGAATCTCATTAAGTTTTTTCTGATATCAAGTTTTGACAAGTTTTTTAGAAATTCTAGTGTGTCCGAACATTATCTGTACAATTTCATCTTTTAATAAAATTCTTGATAACGCACGTAAAATTCTTAAACAAGATTATTTAGAATCTGTATTTTCAAAAGTTTCTTTTATTAAAGTAACGTTACATTCGATATGTGCACCATTAGTGATTCGCAAAACATCCAATCGATACTCCAAATGTTGCCATGTACGCTGCAGCATATCCACATCAATTCGCTCAATAGCAGCTGTGATTCTTGCTTTTAAATCATCAATGTCTGTCACCCGCGTACATTTCTAAAAAACTTGTCACAACGTGGTATCAGAAAAAACTTAATGAGATTCTCTGTAAAATGGGAACAACACTGGAATTTCTACACTTCATGGTTGACTTTTAATAACAGCCAAACATTGTACAGATAATTCTCGGACACCATATATATATATATATTATGTATATATATATATATATATATATATATATATATATATATATATATATATATATATATCTCTCATTAACTGAAATAAAAGCATGAAGTTGTTTTTACTGTACTTTCTTTACACATGGGGAATAAATCCCCTAGTGCAAAACGTGTGTGATTTCCTCTCAGCTTATTAACTCTGAACACGAACAACAAAATTTTGCAGTGCTCATGAATGAGTACAATGAATTTTCTGTTGGAATCTCATAAATTTCTTGTCCATTTGATGTTTTCAATTCTTAAATTGTGTGTGGCTTCTGTTTAAATATTCTCTCTTTTAAATACCCAATATATCAGAGTCACAGAAGTTCAGATATGGTAAAGTTGGTGGGCATGATATTCCTTTATCATAAACCGCAGGAAATATGTTGGACAGGACTCTTCCTTCGAAATTACCATGTATAGAGTATATTTGTAGTTATCGTGAGCCGGCCCCATCAAAATTTTAATCGATATATATATATATATATATATATATATAAAACAAAGCTATTTAAGTCGTAGTTTATTTAGATTCATGAGTAGCATGACTGCAAAATGGGAGGGTGCAATGCAATGTTGCAAATGTTGATCAGTGTTGCAAAGGGGAGGGGGTGTTGCAAGAGGTT
>JAJOZX010007853.1:45000-145000 GCA_023014485.1 Bathynomus jamesi | reverse complement strand
GCAATGACGCTCCTTACGATCCTACGCAAAGGACTGCCGTAGAAATGAAAGTAACTATGTGCCTGTAATTTTATCTTTTGTAGCAAATTATTCGCGAACTTGTGATTTATTTTGTGTGCCTGTCATTAGGAGAAAAAGCACTGTTCTGGATTATTTCATCATTTATATATATATATATATATATATATATAATATATATATATATATATATATATATATATATGGAGGGATATAGTAATTCATCTCATCACAATTTCAAATGCTTCATTTAAATAATAGGTATTCGCAATTATAGAATAGTTTGCAATTTATATTACGAAAAAGTCCTGTTTTGATGTTTGGTTTCGTTGAATTTTTTTATAGCAATCCTTTGCAAGTTTTAAATCATTTTATAATTTCCATAATAAATGAAATGTTATTCGGCATTTTCTCTTAAAGAAACTTCTTTGTGCTGTTCGAAGATATCTTCACATTGTAATACTCTTACTGTATATATATATATACTCTGCATATGTTTTAAGCAATTCGGTTTTCATTAAAAACGATTCAGTATGAACTAATTAATTATTCTTTCTCCTTTAAGGTCCGATGAGGATTTGACTCGTGATATACAATCTTTTCGTTTCGAAGAAACGCATGTCCTGGACCTGAATACGGAGGTAGAAGATTTACAGAACAGTCAACCCAGCGACTGTCACATCATTAACTAAATAATGTAAGTTTTTTCTTATGTTTCGTTCTTTTTTTTCGGGTAAGAAGACAATGTATTTTCATTAATTTATTAAATGAAAGAAATCATGTTTTTAGTACAAAAACCATCTTCAATAAGCTACAGAATACACATATTAATATTATTGGATGCAATTATTTATATATATATATATATATATATATATATACAGTATACGAATAAAACATCATACTATACAAAGAGTGCGCACAATCGGAAAAAAGTCTTTTTATCTCTCTGCATGCTATTTCGTCGTTTCGTTGAGTGTGACACGGGTCGAATAATTTTTAAAAATTTATAAGTTCCTTACCACGTGACATATGCATGAGAAATGAAAGAGAGTACGTCCCACAAGTATTATTAAAATACCCTTGTAGACGGAAGGGATTCAATACAACTTTGGGGATATGCATCTGATCGAGAAATTTTACGATAACAGGGTCAGTGCAGGGCTGAGTCCCGAGTGAATGAAAATAGTACATGCGGTCCCTATTTTTAAAATAGATTGCAAACCAATGAATCCCTTCACTACCAATAACATCTGTGTTCACAATAAGACTATCGCAATCTCTCGTAGTTGGCAATTTCAATGTTTCATTTTTCGCAAACACACCGATAAATTTGGAACGTGTGATTCGTTCACTATTCATTACTCTCTAAAGTGTATTCGCGTCGATTTTAAAAGTCAGTGACAACGCCCCTAAATCTATCTACTTCTATTAGGGCTTGTGACTGGAGGTATACTAGTACACTAATAGGCGCGTCTATCGGCTTCGCGGATTCCAATCTGTCTGAGATGTTTCCACTTTGTTGTGGATTGAATTGTGTATTTACACTAGCAAATAAGTCAGGTGTAATGTCAAACGGATAAAGGTTAAATTGATCGATGAATTCTTTCTGCGTTACCCAAATCCCGAGCTCATCACAATCACCTGCAGTATGGGCCAGATTACTATATGCTCTCACGCAAAGCGGGAACACAGCGTCTGATGAATAATCCGTATCCAATGTTCCCCCAAACGCAACGCCATTGACATATAGTTATATTTTTAATGCCGAAATTCTCGAATTTAAAGACATTCTTTTTATATTTTTCCATTCACCGAAGCATGGTCCTGCATTCCAATTAATATCCTTTTAGGTAGAACTTCCAGGGCGATGTTTTCTATCTGTTTCGATACCAACCCTGCTGGCACCGTGTATAGTTTGATCTGTACTCTGTTAATTGGGTATTTTACTGTTGCATGTAGTAAATTTTTCTCAATTTCTATTTGTTTAGGCGAACTTAATTTCACTCGCAGTACGCGAAGGTATGTCTCCATAATGTGAATCACAACGGGTTTTGCTCCCCTTTCTTGATCAGCATCCAGATTTAAACAGATCTCAGGATTTGTGTGGGTGAGCTTTATTTTCATATCCAACCAATTCACAAGCATCTTCTCCTGGAATGTGAAGTCTGTATGCAGGCGTCCAAAACACTTATATATCTTCTTTTTAGAATTTTAAAATTTGTCCTTTATACTACTTTCGTCATTAGCTTGATAATAGCCATCGGCACTTAAAAAGGTATCCTTTACGGTGTCCCACTTATGACCTTTTTCAGATCCATTGAACATACCTTTTTTCCTGTTAGAAATGGTCGACTTGTACTAAATATATATAAAAAGATTCAATTTAACAATTTTGGGGTCCCCGATCCACCAATGAAAATGCTAGATATACCCATTTTTTGTATTGTAATCAACCTAAATGAAGAAGATCTTTGTCAAATATCAACATATTTGATATCAAAAGAAAGGTAATTTGAAGCTTTATTCAGTAAGGCACAAGAAGCAGTAGTAGGGTGTTACTGCCCCCCTCAGAGCATCATCCCAATGCAGCTCTGCGGCGATTGACCTCGAAAGGATAAGATGAGTAAGAACTTTATTCATCTTATCGAATCGAAGTGGGAACAACTTGGTTAACATTAGGTTAAAATTATATAAATTTAAATACTTTAAGCTTTTGACAATGTTAACAAAGCCCCCATCATTTTTTTTATTTACTTCTCAAAAATAACACAAAAAAGATCTTTACCAATAACAAGAAAATAAAGGTTAAAACAAAAGAAAGTAATCTTAGGAACCTTTTGCACTTAAAACAATGAACAAACTTTTATTTGCTTGAAACAAAGCTTGGAATAAAAAACAAAAACAAATAATCTTAGTTACATTTTAAACTCAGAGCAGTGACCAAATTTTTCTTCGTTATGTTTGGGATTGCATGTCTATTTTGTTCAACAACCTGCAAAAGTTGTTGAAACTCACTTTCATCCTTACAATGCCCATGAAAATCTTGATGAGCTTGATGCCACGCTCTGCCGTGTTATTTACTACTTTGGCAGACGAAATAAGGCCCCTCATTCTTTTAAAATCGTCATCTTCCCATAATGATATGGGTTTTTTAATCCATTTCCTCGATGAGTTGAGAAGTCTGAATAGGTACCAAGATCTTGCACTTATGAGGCAATGAATTCTGACACCTTACTTCAGAATAGGGAAGATAGGCTAACCTGCTCTGAACTCTTGAGGAGGATCATATTTTGTTAATTCTTTGGCCATCTTAATCTTTTCTTCATTATTAACAGAGCCAAACAAAGCCATAGGGACGAACTCTTCAATCAAGTACCAATAATGACCTCGAAAAATGGCTAGGGCAGATTTGGCAACCTCACTGTCTATTTTTTTGTATTTTATCAATTCATTTTAGAATCTAAGATCATTTACAGGAGCGTCGGATGATTTAGTATAGGACAACCAATATTTTCCATAAAGGGATGTAAACTGACAAAATCTTTCAAGTTTTTGAATAGTGACCATCGTAGCCAGCTTGGTGAGAGAATACATTTTATTGGTGTAAAGGATTGAAGCCATCCATCTTGCATGATGGAAGGATCCTGGCAGTTAATGCCAAATTGGGAGACTACGCGCATACGCAAAAGCAACGAAACATTACTAACATGTGGTCGATTGATATGACAGCTTGCCTCTGAATAAGCAATACCTCATAATTAAACATATTTTATCTAAATACCTGAAAAAAAATCACAAAATGGTTAATTCCACAATAAACTCTTGTTATTGCGCCTTTCTTAGCTAAAATAAAAAAAGTCCTTTTCTTAGTTGAGAATTTGAACCCCACTAACCTCAAAAAATGCCTTTTACTGTACCTTAACCCATAACATTGAAATTTAATCTTTTTCTGATATATTTAGTATAAGTGGACCATTTCTAATAGGAAAAAAGCTATGTTCAATAAATCTGAAAAGAAAGCCATAAGTGGGACACAATAGGTTGATTACAATACAAAAAAAATGGGTATTTCTAGCATTTTCAGGGGGGCCCATTTTCGGTGGTGGGTCGGGGACCCCAAAATTGTTAAATTGAATTTTGTTTTGTTATATTTAGTTAAAGTGAACCATTTCTAACAGGAAAAAAGGTATGTTCAATGGACCTGAAAAAAAAGTCAGAAGTTGGACACCCTAGTATCCTTCGTTTCTTTGGAAAAGTTCAGCACATTTTCCAGATAGGCTCGTAGGTGGTAGTACCCCGTTCCTGACGATATGTTGACCTGATTTAAATATAGGTCACACTGGTTGAATATGGAGTGCAGAAAGTTTGTTTCAGGGTATACAGCATATTTGTCATCGCAGCCCGTTACATCAGAATAAGTTATACGTAGTTTAGCGTACATGTGCACAGAGCTTGGGTAAAAAAAGTAAGGGCCTGAAAAAAAAGTCAGAAGTGGGACACCCTAGTATCCTTCGTTTCTTTGGAAAAGTTCAGCACATTTTCCAGATAGGCTCGTAGGTGGTAGTACCCCGTTCCTGACGATATGTTGACCTGATTTAAATATAGGTCACACTGGTTGAATATGGAGTGCAGAAAGTTTGTTTCAGGGTATACAGCATATTTGTCATCGCAGCCCGTTACATCAGAATAAGTTATACGTAGTTTAGCGTACATGTGCACAGAGCTTGGGTAAAAAAAGTAAGGGCCTGAGCTGGGTATCAGGAATTCTATTGGAGCACTCGGGAAGCTAATTGTGTTTAAAGGGTTAATTGTAACAAAGTCACTGTGTTCAATAGAAAGTTGAGTTGGGAGGCATGTCAAAGAGTTACAGCTCTGATTTACAACATTGTGAACTACACGGATGGATGAGTGTCATGACGAGTTAGAAATAATGCCTCCTCTCACGACAAGTAGTAAAGAAACTTAGCTTATATCAGTCAAAAAAATGATCAACCATAGGTCTCATTCGCTTAGAACACTTCTTTTTTTATATCCTTTTACGTTTAATGCCACGTGGGGGTAATCCCTTCTTCTGGACAGCCCTCTGCTTCTTCCCACCACCACTCATTTTTCTCTTTGCATCTTTGATGATTTCGTCCCGTGTAAACTTTAACTGTTTTTTTAGAGCTTCTTTATGTTTAGCCGCAGCTAAGATGTCTTCTGCCGTGTTAAGACCACGCTGGTAACTCACACCTCGATAGACTGTGAAAGGCTTTCTGTCCATTATAACTCAGTGCGTCGAAAGTGCAGCTTCACTGTTATGCTCCCATCACCGAATGGGAATTTTTTTCCCTCAATCGTTCTTATATATATTGAGATACTGGTTATTAGATTAGTCGCAACATTCACATAATGAGGCCTGTCATCATATGTAATACTCAAGCTCTTCCCTCTATGGTTGGGAATGTGAACAATGCATAGCAGGCGTGCCTGGGTATCCCCAACAAACTGGTGCTCCACTATATTGCTGTAAATATAGCACATATCTGGGGGTGTATAGCTAGCAACCAATTTCTCCAATTTCATCTGATACATTAGGCTGGCAAATCATGTTGTACCTCGTGAAAGGTATCTCTTTGGAAGGCTAATCGATATCCCACCTCTGTTATAATTTTGAACAGCCATTTGTCTTTAATATTTCTGCTAGCCTTTGATTTTAGGATTAGAGTATGTGCAGGGTTTTCTTTGTTTACGATTTCGTATACTACATCAGCCGTAAGATTTGAGTTTTTTAAACTTACGTTTAAGTCTCTCACAACATCTTCAGCCGCACCATAACGCACCGGACCTAGTGTTACTAGGTACGAATCACAACCCAATTCAATGGGTCCATGGAGTTCTGTTACAAAGTTGGTCAGGGTGTTGTTAGGATGTACAGACAGGAACATGTTGCATACTTTTTAAGCTTCATTATTGCATCAGCTTTTATATAGGTGTTGAAGCTTTCTGGGTACCCTAGCCATTTCACCACGTACATTTTTCTCTTTCCTAAACTTTTGTTTCCTGAAATTTTTTCAATTTTAAACACATTTTTTCCTAAATTAAATTTCACTTTCTGCAACTACCCGCGGTAAAAGCCTCTTGCGATTTCTTCCCCATTCAAATCTTCAACGTAATACATTATCTCGCCTTTAGATTTCATAACCCTAACTTTAAAAATCTCAGCTTGACTGTTCCCAAATTGTAAAGAACCCAGGCAAGCGCTTTAGTGCAAAGTTGTCTAAACAGTCTTTGGGGGAAATTTGCACAGAATACTGGCAAAGGGAACGTTCATTTGGCAAAAGTTACAGTGAAATCTGGGATTATACCAACGCTCCCGATAAAGAGGTCATGGAGATCGTAAATGTAGGTAATACTTACATAAAGTACAACAATACCGAATTGGCCACAGATACCTCACTTGTTACAAACATACCTGTACCCAGATTCACAACGGCATACCCACGCATCAAAATTTGGGGCCTATTGCATTCTCTTGGTCGGAGGGTTCTGTACGCCGATACAGATAGTGTGATATTCACAGCGAGGGAGGGTGAATACATGCCTCTTATTGGTGTATTCCTCGGGGATTTGACTGATTAGATCAAGGATGAGTATGGAGCCATCGCATACGCCGACTCTTTTGTCTCAACAGGACCAAAAACGTATGGGGTACTAGTGAGGGTGGGAGAGGATTTCAAATATATCGTGAAGGGTAAGGGTTATCACGCTCAACCAGGCGAATCAGCGGGTCGTTAACTTTCATTCGTTGAAGGATCTAGTGTGCTTGGATGATGATTAGGGCAACCGGCCATCCCAACTAACTGTAGGGACCCAAAATTTTCGGGCGCAGAAGCTGAGGAGCGTGAAGGAACTTAGGGGTAGGAAGGTGTGCCGTAACACCTATAGGAAACGTTACCAGGTGCCTTGTACCTATCATACCTACCCTTTGGATACCATAATCTTTCATTGTTACATATGTCTATTGTTAACGATATGTTTATTTTGTTTATTACATGTATTTATATGTATATATACACCTTGAATATTTCGTTTATTAAATAAATCGTGTTTCAATTAACGTTTCACTTTCTCCTCTGTGTGTGTGTGTGTGTGTGTGTGTGTGTGTGTGTATGTTTGTACAGGAGAAAGTTCTAAGCTCCGCCCCGTGTATTCCCTGCGTGTTTAGTTGAACGCTGCAAGCCTTGGGTCTCAGACGTGCATTTCCCCACGTAGACAAAAAATAGCAATGGCTACTTTTAATATTGCCTGTTCGATGTTTATGAAGTAGTATTGAGCAAAGTGTGAAGATATGGTAGATACTGAATGGCTCCCTATTCCAACCCACTTTGATACTTTTAAGGCTACATTGAACCGTGCGAAGCTTGAGGAACAAGAGCTACAAATACTCTACCGGATATCTGGCGAGAGCATTGCGGGATTTCGTGTTACAAGCGATGTATTGAAGTATGTTGTAGGACTAAACATTATAAAAGGTTACATATACCGTGAAGTGTAAGAAACAACACGTGCAGAAGAGAAGCAATGGTTATGGTTATTGAGTCTTCTTGATGAGTGGTATGACAAGCGAAATTATATCATGTTGCATCATACCGAGTATTCGTACCCTGCGGCTGAGAATGTAAATCTTGTCATCATGGAGAATCTTAAGTATTTTTACCACTACATTAATATATATCATGAGGTTTGTATTGAGGGTGTGGCTGAGGGCCTGCGTGAGTTTTTAATAGAATTTAGAGACGAGTACCGTCTGCAAGCAAAAACGAAAAATATGGGCATATGTTCCTCTCAAATAGTGCGCTGGAGTGTGAATAAAATGTGCTTAGTTCGTGGAAATGAAAGAAAATATCTGGTGCGCATTCTGGGGAGTGATAAAACATTAAAACCGGTATTGCTTCATGTATTGGAAAATTTCTCAAAACACCTACCCAGTATAATGGGTTACGAGTATTCACGTTGGAACAACGGCGTACACGTATCATCAACTTATTGTGTGACTCACTCCTCTCGTCGAGCCGATCCGCTCGCCTGTGGCTCATAGTCATCTCAGAGAGTTTGAACTGAATGGACGTGCACTCCTCGAATACGATGAAACTTCCTTTGAGCAGCATTCTCAATGCCGTGTACGATGTGTCTGTGACGAAGTCATTGCGCGTTTTTAGGCGTAAAACTGGTCATTAACTATGTACTGGAAATGACTTGTAGACAAACAAACTCTGGTAAACGGAATGTTGTTTATTTAAGTGTTGAGGAGATGAATAGAATCTTCGTGGTAGTTGAGAAGTGGAGTGAGGATCGATATAAAATTCCTGCAGAGCAGATTACTGATACCCCCTCATATGCCATTGTTTGTACGTTGTTTATAAATAACGATCAGCCATGCATTAATATACAACTGATGTGGAAGAATGCTTTTGATAATAAAGTTCTTGTCCCTACGCGAAACCTTTTCATCATCGACAGAATGTTTGAAATCGTCGGATTCCGTAAGATGAAACCTATATTAGACGCGTATTATGGATATGCTTTATTTTGATACGGTTCTTGAATACGCATACACCTCTCTGCTCGAAGGGTTTACCGATTGTAGGACTGAACAAGGTGAGAATGGTCTAGAGCTGGATGCTTATTTAAAAGGTTTAGACTCTATGAAATATTATGAACTTTGGTACAAAGCACTTGAGTGGTACAGGGCTGAGCTCACCTACACCGTTCACCCTAAAGAACCATTTCTTTGTACAATGAGCAGCTGTCGTTAAGACTTACAAGATTATTTCAACTGCCGCTATTTAATAATGATGTTGTGGCTGACGATGACCTCTTTGTGCGTTCTTTTGAATGTATTCTAGCCGTGTTTAAAGATAACTTGCCAACCGAATGTAAAGTGGGCACAAAAATAGTATTGAACGATATGAAGGCCATTAACATCGAGCGGTAAAATAATGTTAAATCGCATTTACTACGTAGTGCAAAGCAATAATGATGTGACTGTAGACTCGATTACGTGCGAGTTTCGTGTTTTAGTTAAGCGCAGTAGAATATAAAGTGAATGCATTTTGGTGTATATTTATTTTCAATATATTTAATTATTTAATATAATTCTGTATATATACTGTGATATTGATGGTTATACTCCATCGTTTTGTATTTCTTATATTATTTTTTATTTTATTTTTTATATATATATATTTCTCGTTCGTATTTCTTATACTATTATTATTTTATTTTATTTTTTTTATCATATACATTCCATCGTTTGTATAGGATTGTGTATTTATTTTCTATATATTTCGTGAAATTGATTCCAATAATTCGCCTAAATAACAGAATGATGTAATGGTATTTTATTTAATTCTTTTGTTTCTATATATGATATAAACGATATTATTATTTAATTATATGTATACTAAATGGGTGGTTACGCCTTCTAAACCGACTGACGAATTTCTAAGCCAACTGTCAAGAATATCTGAATAGTGCAATCCGACAGCTGAAAAGTTAATTAATATATACACATACACCTGCCTTCTAGGTCTTCTAAGTCAACTGGCGAGTTAAGCCAACTGGCTCATTTCTAAGCCAACTCTCAAGAATATATACTTTAATTAAATAAAATGCGCAATCTGGCAACTCAACCCTAATACGTAATGTACATCTGAACAAGCCATTTACGCCTTCTAAGCTAGATTAAGCCTTCTAAGCCGACTGGCTGATTTACACCTTATAAGACAGCGGGCGCTCGGATGAACTCTCATTATGCGTCTGGCTGAAGCCAGGTGAACATCCCTCTCTCCTTCTTAGGTTAAGGCTTAGGTTAGGGTTTCCCTTTGGGGGATTAGTACATCCCACCTTCTACCCCAAAGACCCTTTTCCTTTCTCTCCCTCTCTTAGATTAAGGATATTCCTTTGGGGGAAGGTCATCCTCCCTTCTACCCCCACAGCTCCCTCCCCCTTCATTGCAGATTGGGGATAACCCCCCTTGTTGATAACTCCTCTCCCTTTGTTGCATAATCTCTTGCAACATTTCCTCCTCCTCGCTTTGTAACATTGAACAACATTTGCAACATTGCACTGCACTCTCCCATTTTGCGGTCATACTACTTTCCTGTACACAAAAGGTTTACAATAGTAGATGTACTGTATGAAATTTATTTAAAATTTGTCTTAGATTGTACAAAATATCAGTGACTATGTTGTTGTTTGTCTTTTATAAGCAGAGCAAAACGTGGGACTGTCTTCGATAGAGCAAGTCTCATATCGTTCCTTGGATCTAATTTGTTTCTTTGCTTTGTCTTTATGTGCAACAAATCTGAAAGACCAGCTTCGCAAAGATAGGTTGTAGCGAAGGGGATAAGAACTCGCAAAGCTTTTAGTGTAAGACGCGAAAAGTTGAAGTTGTGAGCACCAAAATCGTCCAAGATCGATGGAGTCATACACCATTTTTTGTCTCTTGTTACCTCGGAGGTCCAAAATATCATCTGTCGTTACGTCTGCATCGTCCGTTAAATCAAGATTGAAAAAGAATGGCTCTCGAATCCAAGCTTCTGCTGCCTGGAGATTTCCAAGTGCGTAGTAGCCATCAAATGACTGCTGGAGCAATTCCAAATGAGCAATCATTTTTACGGCGATGGCGTTATTCTTTTCGTTATCTTCAACCAAAATGTTTGTCAATGAAAAATTGGTGAAATTATTTTTCTCAACCCGACGTTTCCAAAGATTAAGTTTTGCAATGAATATAGTGACCTTTTCTACGGCAGTTATCATGCTTGCCCCCGCTCCCTGAAGTGCTATATTGAGCTCATTCAAGTGTGTGAAAATATCAGCTAAGTATGCGAGAGACGAAAGAAAGTTATGTCGTTCAAATTGTTCTGCAAGATTAATGCGTTGATCTCATAGAAATATTGCTATCTCCACTCGGTTGAATACTCTGCCACGAGACAGCAACCTTACTTCCGTATGAAAAAGTAGTAGAATGCTCTGAGCCAATTTCTCCAGAGAAAGTGCGAAAAATACGATGATTCAAAGCATGCCCTTTGATGAAGTTAACAGCGTGTATTACAATAGGCAAAACCTCTTTGAGCTCCTCGAGTAGAGTCTTGGAGGTCAAGGCATGGCGATGAAGAAAGCAATGTAAATCCCGATTTGCTACCCAACATTGATGGAGCTCAATCTGTGCAAATAGAACCAAGCATATCGAACATCAATTCATTCTTCGCAAAGAATTCCTTCACTAGATCAAACACATCTATCTCCTTGGTTGTTCTCTAAAGTGTTTCACAGAATAAGGTAGGTTGATTTTCTGCATTTTTTTAAATATCGACTCTGGACTAGTCGAGATAGTCAGGGCTTAATATGATAATAACTGGCAAAATATTTCAGATCCCTAGCTTTAACCGTTTTTTGAGGAAACCGTTTCGAAAATCGTCAAAAAATTGTACCGAAAAATACGCATTTTCGCAATTTTCGGCCGAAAAAAACATGCTATTTTCATAAAAAAATCCTGAAAAAAGTTACAATTTTATTGAAAAAAAAGTAAAAAAATCATGTACAGAGTCAAATAGACACATTTAGATCCCAAGATCATCATAATTTTCACTGTAAGAGCCCTTAGAAGCAAAGGAAGGCCTCATCTGGCGGCTTAGGGCTTTGGCCACAATGTGTTTGTGCCTTGATTCGAGTCCATAAACAGTATGGGAAGCTTCAGATGTCAGCTTCACGGCCCTTTCAACACTCTGAGAATGTGAAGGCAGATCAGGCAGCTCCAGCTTGGTGCCATTCAGCAATGCTTCTTGAAGCTCCTGGTCAGAAAAGTCTTCTGTGAGGGCAGGTTCACAGATGCCACTTTGAGAAAGGTTGATTAGTTCTGACCAGTGGGTAGCTTCAAGGTTGATGGCTGTGATCTTCTTCAGGCTCTTCTTGGCTGGCTTCCCACTTCTGAAAGAATAATAATTAATTTATTTTTTATTCCAGTTTAAGATTTAATCCCTATTAGTCTCAGAATTGCTGATTTAAATTAAACTTAAATTAAAAAAAAAAAAACCCGAGTTCTATAAATCCCCATAATCCCATAATCGAATTTTTTTTCAGAAAGAAGGTAAGATTATTTCTATTATCAGAGGGGAAGGGGGGAATTGAGATAAGAAAATGTGAAAAAAAATTCGATTATGAGGATTTATAGAACTCGGGCCTTTTTTTTATTAAATAAATCCCCATAATCAAATTTTTTTTTCACATTTTTTTAAATTAATAAATGCTTACCTGATGGACAGAATTTTCTTGAGAGCAGCTTCTCTCACTTCCAAGTCATCAGACTTCATTATGGAGTACAGCACATTCTCGGGCAGCAAGGCAAAAGCATTGTACTTCAGGTTCTTGAAAGCAACACCCTGGATTTCTTCAGACTGCTACTTGATCCTCTGGATCATGTTGAAGATGTACAGCTGCTGATTGTGGAACTTGCTGTCCCTTTTGATCTCAAACCAACTGACTGCATACACTTCCACAATGAACTTGATGGCCTGGTAAAGCTTATCCTGTAGTCGTGGAGGGTAAGCACCTCTGGTCCACAGACACATCAATCTAATTGCCAAGTCAACCATCTTGCATGGTTTAATGGTCCAATTTTCCAGGCAGCAAATCTTGGGTTGACTTTGCCCCTGGAAATTCCAAGCACATACTCCAAAGAAGCCTCTGGTCGCTACTGAGATCATTCATGTCTCCTCAGCAAATTCCATGTCATCCAGGGGGCCACTGAGTTTGGTGAATTCCACTTGTGGCAGATCTTGGTAGTCAGTTTCACAGAGTTTTCCCAGCGGACCAATGAAAGCAGTGGGACTTTTGTACTGCCATCAAGATGCTTGAAAACAGCTCTGAAAGGAAGCTCATTCTGATGGAGTGAACAGCCAATGGTGTGCAATTTCCGCTCAATTTTATTTTCCAGAGCTGTTACAAGGCCTCCCTCCCAGCCAGTGTTTGTATTTGTGTTGTCAAGGAGGACAGCTTTCAGGGTATGAACACTGTTAACTCCTCCAAGACACTAGCAACTTCTTCACCAAGAAACTCCAGTCGCACCTTTAATTGGGATGACTCTGTGAGTAAGATATGTTCCATTTTCAGTTCCCGGCTCCTTTGTGAAAGTCAAATGGTGCTCTTGTCCCTTTCCTTTCTTCAGCTTGGTCTCCCCATTTTCATCGTTAACTTCTCTGTACAGCAAAGTGTCCTTGTCAACTTTCCCATCAACCCCAATACAGACTAACTTTTCCAGACCCTCATTGTGCTTTTCATCACTTTTCACTTTCATTCTAGCTTTTTCCCTGTCCATTTTCGATTTATCAACTATTATCTGTTTCACATCAAGGCCAGGCTTAAGCATGTCCATAGCTTGTAAGTCCAGGAGGACGGCATTAGCAAGACTTGCCCCAAGATTGGAAGAAACATCACCCCTGATCAGTTCCATGGCATATCTGGGGGTTTTCAAAAAGCTGTAACCTACATTTGGGTGCCTCCTTGGCTTGAACTCTTCAGCTTCACCACCAGATGGCTGAAATGAAAATAAAAAATAAATTACTACAGCGAAAATGGGGGAAAATAGGGGAAAAAGTAGGGAAAAATATGAGTAAATATCGACGAAAATGGCCGGAAATAAGAATAAATTACTTAAACGAAAATGGGGGAAAAAAGTGGGAAAATAGAGGGAAAAAATGGGTAAAAATTCAGGTAAAAAGTCGGCGAAAATGGGCGAAAAAAAGAATAAATTACTAAAGCGAAAATGGGGAAAAAAGGGGGGGAAATAGGGACAAAAAGTAGGGATAAATTTGGGTAAAAATGGGCTAAGATATAAGAAAAATATATATTACCTCTCCTGATTCTCCTGAGCTGGATTCAAAAGAAATATCTTGTGAAGGTGTGGAGGCAAAAGTGGCCAAATCCACTTCCTGCTGCTGTTGAATCTGGCTCTGTAATCTTTCTGCTTCAGCTGCAGCCCTCTGGTCTCTCTTCACAGCAGCTTTATCCAGATCGCAGCTGGAAAGAGCCCTTGTGTCCTATTTTGGCCCTCTGATCTCTCAAGTATTCCCTCTCCTCTACTGGAACCTGAAATATTAAAGTATATTAAAGAGCGGATCTAAAATAAGAGATAAAATCCTGAAAAAAAATTGATTATTAATTTCTATTACCAGGGGGGGGGGGGGAAGGAAGATTACAGGAGGAAAATGCGATATTTTTCAATTACAAGCATTGAATTTCCTTCTATTTAAAAGGCACCTAATCGCACTAAGTTAGGCCAGTTG
Organism: Bathynomus jamesi; assembly: GCA_023014485.1. Classification (NCBI taxonomy): domain Eukaryota; kingdom Metazoa; phylum Arthropoda; class Malacostraca; order Isopoda; family Cirolanidae; genus Bathynomus; species Bathynomus jamesi. The sequence continues at coordinate 130,652 of JAJOZX010007853.1, read as the reverse complement.
AAAGTTAAAAAAATAATAGCATTACCTTCTTACTGGGAGGACAAGTGCAGATTATGTGCTGTGTTTGACAATTTTCTTTCTTGCACTTCACAGCATTGTCATCACAGGGACGAACAGGTAGCTTACAGGTGCAAGTAGAAATGTCAAAAAGTTTATCTAGCTTTTCCTCCAGATTCTGCTCCCGGACTGTAGAAAGAGATTTCCTGTTTATCTCTTTTGCTTTCTTGAAGCACACTTTATCCACCAATTTCACTACATAATATTCCTCATACAGGGGCAGCCGCGGGTTCACTGCCTGCTAGATCTCAATCACATCCTTTGCTATCATTTTAGCACTATCATAGTCTTTCAAGTCCGGGTGGCTGTTTTGGAGGAAATAACTGTACTGAATAACTTGGCGGAGGGTAGGAGACTCTGTTTTATCCAAAGGGGAAGGCTGGCCACTGAATTTTTTGGCACTATCACTTCGAGTTAACACTGCAGACTTCCGTTTTTTACCCATTTTTATGAAATATCTGAAAATAAACACAATTAAATGAACGCATCATAAAATAACAATTTAATACACATTTTATAGGTAAATATTAAAAAATACAAAATAATACACTAATAAACATCTATAATACATTTACAATAAGTTTCAAGCATCGTTTTGTTAAAAAAGCCGAATTTGAATTGATTATTTTGATGAAATAAGGTCAGATATTTTGTTTGTTTACATTGCGCGAATGCCGCGCGCGCGATTTTACGCGTAAAATTCGGCAATTTTAGAACTTAAAAATAATTAACAATCCTCAAAAAATACAATCATTTTCACAAATATGAGTTGGTGCAACGTTTTTTATACATTAATACCTTTCTATCTAGACTAGTCCAAGATCACAGTTCCAAAATCAACCTACCCTATTCACAGAAGAGGAACTCTTCTTTCATCTCTCTATCTTTCACATAGCGGACGAACACTAACAATTGACTGCAATTGGCGACATCAGTTGCATCGAGCTGCATACTGAATTTTGCAGGGCTGGCTTTGACATCAGAAATTACCTGCTTCAAAACATCTTGGCTCATATGATCAATGCGAGAGGGAATCACATCATTTGAGAGTGGAATTTGACGCAATTTGTGTTCCGCCTCTTTGTCAAAACGATTTTAGCCATCTCCAAGGTGCATGGTTTCACTGAATGTTTAGCTATAGTGTTTGGCTTCTTCTGTTTTGCACACATATAAGTAACATTATAAGTTATGAGGCTTCCAGGAGAGGTTTAGCAGTCAGAACAAATCCTGGTGCCGGTAAAGTCCCATAAGAACCATACCGTGCTTTTTCACCTTAAAATTGTCGACGTTAGTAGTGTGGGCGCAAAAAGGAGAAGGTGCAATGTAATTGCAAATGTTGATCATCGTTGCAAAGGGGATGGGAATGTTGCAATGGGTGTGCAACAAAGGGGAGGGGAATGTTGCAAGATGTTATGCAACAAACGGGGTGGGGGTTATGCAACAAGGGGGAGAGGATATCCCCCAAGCTGCGATGAAGGGGAATTCCCACAACATGCTGGGGGGATTCCACCTAACCTCTTTTGGGGAGAAGGTGGGACGGCCTCACCACTCAAAGGGGTATACCTAACCTAAGAGAGAGAGGAGAAGGCGAGAGGAGTGTTTGCTTGGCAGGAACCAAGCGCATATTGAGAGTTCATCCGAGCGCCCGCTGTCTTATAAGTTCCTAATCAGCCAGTTGGCTCAGAAGGCTTCTTAGAAGACATAACTGGCCTGTATATATTAATAACCTTCGAACAAACTAAAAACGCACACAAACGCACATACACTCCCCAACTGTACGCCCATAAAGCCCCTATTATCATATATATATATATATATATATATATAAACTGATGCATGCAAAGCCACAATACAAAATATATACGAGCACAACCACCACACAAAAAAAAGCACCACATCACCACAAATCGTCTAAGTATAGACTTTTTGGAGCTCATCCCATCAACAGCACATGGTGAGATGAGGGCTACGACTTTTAGGAGCTCATCCCATCAACACCAAGTAACCGATATGAGGGCTACAACCAAGCGTCGAAACTTAGACGAGTGGTAGTGAAGCAGTATTACACCACCACATCACCACAACCACCCAACCACCTCCACAGCATCATAACCACCACCACCGCTTTACTTACCAGCTCCGGGTACACCGACAAGGTCTCTAAATACGATCCAATAGACAGAGCTATTAAACATAAACAAATACGTTTATGGGGCCATTGGGTAGACCGACAAGTTCTCAAAAAAAAGCAACGCCAAAAGTTTTTCTATTGAACTACTCGTGGTGTTCCCATTTTCATCATAATACACAATTTTGTCCTTACACTATAACAAAAAGTATTAATATGAGTTTAAAAAAATAGAAATTAAATTAGGGGTAACTTATTAATTTTACCTCTTTTGGCCAATTATTTTGTTTCAATACAAATTTTCATCATGATACACAATTTTATCCTGAAACTATACCATAAAAAGCATTAATATAATTTTTAAAACAAACTAGAAATTAAATTAGGAGTAACTTATTTATTTTCCTCTTTTGGCCAATTATTTTGTTTCAATACAAATTTATTTTTAAGACGCCAATATATCTTTAAAACTTATTAGAAAAAGTATTAATATAATTTTTTAAAACAAAATAGAAATTAAATTAGGGGTAACTTATTAATTTTTCCTCTTTTATCCAATTATTTTGTTTCAATACAAATTTATCTTTAAGACGCCAATATATCTTTAAACCTTATTACAAAAAATGTTAATCATGGGTCAATCAATTCTAGTACAGTAGGCGGAGCCCCATGATCTCTGGTTGATGGATGACAGCACTCACACGTTATGTCCCACCCAAATTTCACCGATAGCCAATAGGAAACTCGCGATTCGGGTATGGTGAATGTTTACAATTAAGTCCCGTCTATAAAAGGGAGCATTTTCATATGGAATCCTCATCAGTTGCATTATCAGCGAGTACAACAGAAATATCTCGTCATGAGTCATTCACAGCAGCTTTACATCTCTCCGGATTTGTTTGAAGATGAGGATTTCTACGCAGCGGCAGCGCTCCACCTTTTCGCAGCTGCAGACCGGAACGTCCTACTTTCAATGTAGTCTGTTGCAGAAATTTGTGACGGCGAGAAAGGATCGACCATTGAAGACGACATTAAAATGTAAGTGTTAGCTAATTTATAAAAAGCCATAATAAATGAACTTTGAAAAACTAGTTTGTGATTTATTCTCGGGCTATATACATCGTATCATTCAGTGCGTTATAATTTATAAAAAGCCGTAATAAAACGAAGTGAAAGGATATCTGCCCAGAGGTCGAGGCACGGTCTCTATTCATATATATATATGTTCCTCTGTGTATTTTGGTAAAAAAAAAAGGGCTTTTAATTATTGCCCATTCTGTTTCCTTCGTGGTTATTTCGGCATATATATATATATATATATATATATATATATATATATATGTATGTTGTGGTTTCAATAATACATTTCTTGATAACTTAAAAATTTATAGAAAGTTCTACAGGTAGGATTTTAGAGTTACTAAAACTTTTAAGAATTGCCTGTGGGCTCGGGCTCGAGACCCGATAAAGGCAGACGATACGTAGCTCACCCATCTAATCAATAAATTCATTCAGAGAGCGAAATTTATTAATTAGAGTGAAATTTTATTACACGCTTGTGACTGATAAATTTATAGAAAGTTCGACAGGTAGGATTTAGAATTATTAAAAACTTTTAAGATTACCCGATGCTTACTTTTGAAACCTGTCAGGATATCTGCTTTGTGATTATAATTTGCACCGGGCGCCCTAATCGGCATTTTCTCTTATTGTAACTCTTTAATTAAACTTTAATTTAATTTAAATTTAAATAAAAAAGATTCAACATGAATTAATCATGTTAATTTCTCCTTAAAGGACCGAAGCGGAACTTGATCGTGCTATAGCTACTTTTCGCGACAGATTTGATGAAAGGCAGATAAATGATTTGGATGCTTTACCGCACAACCAGGCCAGTGACCTGAATACCGAGGTCGAGGTATTGGCCCACACCCGGTCCAACGAATGCAAAGTCATCGAGGAACTAATGTAAATTTTTTTGTAATTAAGAACAAAACACATTGAATTTTCATTAAATTTATTAAATGAAAGAAGGCATGTTTTAGTACAATACGGCTTACAGAACTAGCGTCCGTTAAATAAGACTAACATTAATGAAGACATTTTAGTTCTAATTTTATATATATATATATACATATATACACGGAAAACTTTACACAATATAGTTACAAATATATACACACACGTAAAACTTTACACAATACAACGAGTGCATACAAATGGGAACCTTCTTTTTATGTCTGCATACCATCTCGTCATTCATCTCAGTGTCGAACAAATCGAATAATTTTAAAAAAGTTATAAATCCCTTCCCACGTGACATGTGCAGGAGAAATGAAAGGCAATACATTCCACAAGTATTAGTAAAATATCTTTGGAAATGGTAAAGATTCCACACAATTTCTGGGACATGTAGCTGTTCGATAAATTGTAGAACCACAGGGTCATTCCAGGGTTGAGTGTCGAGTGAATCAAAATAATATATTATTTCCCTATTTTTAAAATAGATTGCAAACCAATGAATTCCCACATTACCCCAACAATGTCTTGACGATAAGACTACACCAATTTCTCGTATTTGGCACTTTCATTGTTTCATTCTTCGCAAACACCGAGAAATTTGGAGCATGTGATTCGGTTACTTTTCATTACTCTCTGGAGTGTAATTGCGTCCATTTTAAAAGTCTGTGACAACGTTCCGGAAGCAGTCAATTTCTATTCGAGCTTTGATCCGAGGTACACAAGTACGCTGATAGGCGCGTCTATAGGGGGGGCGAATTCCAATCTGACTGAGATGTTCCCACTTTGTTGTGGACATAAGTGTGTATTTACACCAGCAGATAAGTCAGGGTAATATCAAACGAGCAATTCATTCTGCGTTACGCCAAACCCAAGCTCGTCACAGCCACCGGCAATATGGGCCAGATTACTATAAGCTCTAGCGCAGAGCGGGAACACAGCATCTGATGAGTAGTCCGTAACCATAGTCCCCCCCAATATTTTTAAGGCCGAAATTCTCGAATTTAAAAGCGCTCATTTTATATTTTCCATTCGTCGATGCGTGATCCTGCATTCCAATTAATATCCTTTAGAACTCCCAGGGCCACGTTTTGTAGCTGTTTCGAGGCCAACCCGGCGGGCACCGTGTATAGCTTGATCTGTACTCTGATAATTGGGTATTTTACTGTTGCGTGTATTAAATTTTTTTCAATTTGTACATATTTCGGCGAAATTAATTTCATTCGCCGTACACGTAGATATGTTTCTATGATGTGAATCACAACGAGTTTTGCCCCCTCTTGATCAGGTCCCAGATTTATGCATATCTCAGGACTCGTGCGGTTGAGTTTTAGTTTCATGTCGACGCCGTTCATAAGAAGTTTCTCCTGGAACGTGAAGTCTGTATGAAGACGTCCAAAACATTCGTATATCTATTTTTTAAAATTTTTAAATTTATCCCTGATACTACTTTCATCTTTCGTCTGATAAATAATAGCCCTCAGCAGTTAAAAAGGTGTCCTTCGGTTCTTTTGAAAAGTTGAGGACATTTTCCAATAGGCTCGTAGGTGATAATAACCCGTTCCTCCCGAGCTGTTGACCTGATTTAAATACACCTCACACTGGCTGAATATGGAGTGTAGAAAGTCGGTTTCAGGGTATTCAGAGTAACAATCATCGCAGTCCGTTCCATCTGAATGGGCTACACGCAGTTGAGCGAACATGTGCATGCAGCTTGGATCAAAAAGTATGGGCCTGAGCTGGGTATCACGAATTCTATACCGGCACTCGGTGAACTAATTGTGTTTAATGGGTTAATTGTAAGAAAGTCGCTATGCTAAATAGAAACCTGCGTAGGGGCATATCAAAGGGGGACAGTTCCAATTTACAACGTTCTGAGCTACACGGATGGATGAAACGCGCCATGACGAGTCTGAAATAGTGCCACCTCTCCCGACAAGAAGTAATTCGTGAGAGTAGTGTCCTCAGCTTATATCAGTTAAAAAAATGATCAACCGTAGGCTTCATACACTTACAGCACTTCTTTTTTGATGCTCTTTTACGTTTAGCGCCAGGTGTTGGTAGCCACTTCTTCTGGGCAGCCCTCTTCTTCTTCTTTCCACCACAACGCATTTTTCTCGTTGCATCTTTGATGATTTCGTCCCGTGTACGTTTTAAATGTTTTTTAGAGGTTTTTTAGGTATAGTTCCACTCATTATGTCTTCTACCGCGTTAAAACCTGATTGTATCGCCTTCCTCCCGAGGTATCTGGCCCCCCTCTTCAGCAATGGGACAGCCGTGCGTGTAGTATGGTTGAAAAAATGCATGCAAGCCTACTCCCACGCTATCTAAACCCTCGATAGACTGTGAAAGGCCTTCATCCCGAGGTATCTAGCCCCCCTCTTCAACACTGGGACAACGGTGCGTAGTATGATTGAAAAAATGGATCCAAGCCCACTCCCACGCTCATATCTCACCCTTCGATAGACTGCGAAAGGCCTTCGGGTTATTATAACTGAAAGCGACGAAAGTGTAGTTTCACTGTTAAGCTCCAATCACCAAATGTTAAATTTTTTCTCTCAATCGTTCTTATATATATATATATATATATATATATATATATATATATATATATATATATATATATATATATTTATATATATAATATATATATATATATATATAAATTTATATATATATATATATAATAGATTAGTCGCAACATTCACATAATGGGGCTTGTCATACGTAATGCTGCACCATATCGCCCATCGGCCACAAATGTAAACAGCTCTTTGTCTTTAATATTTCTACTAAGCGTTGATTTTATCTTCAACGTGCGTGCAGGCGTGTCTATGTTTACGACTTCAAACAGTAAATCGGTTGTCAGGTACGATTTTTGAAGACTCTTATTTAAGCCCCTCACAATGTCCATGGCTGTGTCATAATGACCGACTCCTAGTGTTACATTTGTACTATAGTACTGTACCTCACCGAACAGGACTGATCGCATAGTATTGTCTAAGATTATGCCTAATTTTTCACACTCATCGACTCTTCTAACGATCAGAAACATGATCTGCTCATTTTCAAGAGTTAAAAATTTGGTGGCTAGCTGGAATTCACAAACACCAACTTCGTACGAATCACGTTCCAACTCAATGGGCCCATGGAGCTCTGTTACAAAGTTGGCCAGGGTGTTGTTAGGAAGTACAGACAGAGAAGAAGAAGCCGGGAATGTGACATAGAAGTGGTTACGCCCCATGTTGCATACTATTTAAGCATCATTATTGCAGCAGCTTTTATATAGTTGTTGAAATTTTCTGGGTACCCTAACCATTTCACCAGGTACATTTTTCTCTTTCCTGAACCTTTGTTGCCGAAATTTTTTTAAATTTTAAACACACTTTTTCCTAAATTAAATGTCACTTCCTGCATCTCCTCACGGTAAAAGCCTCATGCGATTTCTTCCCCATTCAAATCTTCAACGTAATACATTATTATCTCGCCTTTAGGTCTCATAGCACTAACTTTAGAAATCTCACGTGTCCATCCTTGCTCAAATCCCTTCGCGAATTTATTTCCTGAAAGTGATAGCCTTACATAATCACTGATTTTGAAATGAGTAGTGTGGTGGCGGTGCTCCATCTCTTCTCGCCTCGTTAGGTGTTGTACCAATCGTACGATGGTGTGAACTGTTGTATGACGAGGCCAATGACCCCAGAACGTTTATATATCTGTATTTGTTTTTATGTGTAAAATAGCGATGCATGCTTTCCTTTATGATAGTTGAACTCTTTCAGCTAAAGAGGCCTTATGTATAGAACTGCTAGTGTAGTAAATGATATTAAACTCTGTCAGAATGTTCTGAAAAGCGCGGCCTTCAAATTCTTCCTCCATATCTGTACAAAAAGAGCCAGGAACCCTGTCTTCTTTCAACATCAACGTTTTGGTGGCTTTAGCATCTGTTTCAGGCGATTTATTTTTCAGAGAAATTAACCACAGTTATCTAGAGAATACATCTATTATGAATAGGTTGAAGCGGTACCCGTCGTTATACGCTGATTAGCTTTGCACATCTGTTAAATCCGCTTGCCAAATAGAGTCAATCGAAGCCGCTATTGTTTTGGCCGTTTTAAACCTTTTTCTCACCGGTTTATAAAGTGTATAAGCATCCTGCTCCCGTAAAAACCTCTCAACATCTTTTTTCCCTCTCCATCAGTGTAAACACCTCTGTAGTCTTTTAACGCCGCCATAGGAGGTGGCGTTAGAAATTTCATAATAGCGTTTACTTAATATGTTAACCATTTGCGTGTTTTAGAGACACGCGGATAAGGTTCGTCGCTTGTTCTCTTCTTTCTCCTCTTCAGAGATGCTACTGCTGGGGGTGATGGCTTATTCACTTGTGACACATGCGAGACTTGCTCCATGTCTTTTAACCTATTCAGATTTCCTGTCAATGTTTTGGGGATATTTATTTGTTGTAGTCTTTTCTTAATATGTTTCCATCCTGTTGGCGAAAGACTGTCCCACTCTCACCAGATCATGAACAATGTCAACGATGTTGGATCCTTGTACCCTTGTTCCTTCAACAATGACCTCGCCTGTATCGGCCCACTGTATGATGGGGTCCTCACTCAATGGATTATAAAGACTTAAGCCTTTATTCCTCAATGTATGTAGGAGGCTGCTTTTTAACACATGCTCGATGTGTTGTGTTTCGTTATTCTTTGGTTGGTCATCTCTAACGTCGGGCCCAGGTCCTGTGTCGCCATGCTCAGCGCTGCTCGCGCTGTGCCTAATAACCACGGGGAGCTTTGTCGGATTCTTATAATCTTCGTACTGATGAAGAAATTTCTGCAAAGCCTCTTGGTACAAGATCCTTTTCTCATCAGGTGAATTTTCACTGTTTAAAGGGCTAGCAACTCGCTTTCCATTTTTTAAGCCTACTTTTACGGGGTTCTAGAGCCGTGTCTTGAATCTTTTTACTTTGTAATGAAGCATACACCTCGTGCGGAATCACTACCACCTTCTTCATTATATTAATCTAGTTAGTAAATGTCCCAAAGCTGAAAATAAGATGGGGTAGAATGATCCCCCTTCTTTGTTCAATAATTCTTTTTTTCTTCCCCACAGTTTGACTTTTACGAGCGAGCGCACGTATTTTGTTTTTGTAACGACGTAAGCGAGCCTTCGGAGGGGATTTCATTGGCACATTACATTTTATAACATTAAGACAGATTTCACAGTTGCATTTTAAAAAGTCTGAGTCGATATTTTTAACAAACATCTGTTGCAGTGCCCGGGGCAATCATTGATAGATTTTTATTAATTCATGATATTTCTTGAGCCTATTTGTCATTCTGGAATATATACCGTTTCAGGCTCGTTTGGGAATACATTCGTTCTTAAAAGCACCCTAAACGTGTTTCGCGGGTGAAGTTCACAAAGCAAATATCCGTAACGCTGACTTGTAGCTTCTTCTTAAACCTTCAAAAACTCCTTACGCTGATTCGGGAGCATTTGATTGGTTAATACCCAAATTTGTGACACATCTCTACGTTGTGTATTTAACAACACATCGCGCATGTATCTATTTTTGAAAAATAGATTCTGATTGATGAAGAATACATTTATGTTAAGATGGTTGCAGAACACTGTAAATGCCTCGGCAAACGTTTTATCCATTTCCAACATGAGATCGTCAATTACAATGACTGTATGCTCACTTCCCTTCAATGAATTAACGTCGTATGCCCCTTTGTGGAACAAAATATCATCTTGGTACTCGTTGAACGCTGATTGATAAGTGGAATAGCACCATATTACTTTATGCACAAATTCTGAGAACATCTCCCCCTTATCTTTAATGATTTTAAACATAAACACAGTTTTACCACATCCTATAGGACCAGATATATTACATGTGGAGGGGTTGTAAACTTGAATTTTTCTACAGATTCCATCTGAAACACGTCACACCCCTAAGTGGGCTATTTATAAAATATAACAAAATTTAAGTGCTGCTCCTTATATTCTTGTTTTTCTTCTTCCACAGAACCGTGAATGACGACGATGTACAGCCCCCCATCATCGATATTATACATGACCCCGATGAATGTGTAGCCACAGAATCCAACCCCGGTGACGAGACCTCACCAGCGATACCTGTAACATACGGCAATTCAAAGCGGAAGCATGATGAAGAACCCTGCACGTCAAGTATAAAGCGTACCAGGATTGCGCCGTTTGCTAGAACCCCAGTAATAGAGCCCCAACCCTCTACGTCTTACAACACAACCTTCAGAATAGTACCTCCCTCAAATATACCCCCTTATTCCTGTTCAATTCCGGGTACTTCCTCCACACCAGCAGCAGCAGCAGCTTCTCGTGCTATGGAGGAAGGTATAACATTCGAGTTTGTGCGCACCGCTACCCCCACCCCTACCCTGTCTAGAAATCGGTACGTGGTCAGGGTTGAACTAGGATCCCTGTATACCAACGTTTTGAACTGCGACGCGTAGTTGAACGTATTGTGGAGTTTGCCCTTCAGAGCCGCAAAGAACGTGAAGTCCGGACGAGGTTGTCCTTCAGGTTCGGTTCAGATGACATGGACGTAGATGATTTTTGGGTAGTAATACCGTTCAGACGCTTGGCAGCTTTAGACATAGAATATATCTTGGGCCGTGTAATGCAGGCCTCTCAACGTTGTACGACCTTCAATATGAACAACTTCATGATAGATATTGACAGAGTATTCCGGGTTGGGGTCATAGTGCCACACCTTATACTCTTAATTTCAATTCTACGGTTATTTACAGAAAATATTTAAACGTCGATCGTGGTTGCTGCTTTAAAGCAACAGTCTTAGCTCATATGTTCACTGTGCTAAATATATGGACGCAAAAAATTTGGTTGCCTACGGTTGTGCAGCGTGCCCGTAAACTGGCTTCAGATTGTAAGCTTGAGTTTGAGTGTAATATGGGTCCTGAAGAGCTGAGAAGGGTCGAGCAGGAAATGAATGTTCGTATAGTTGTATTTGGAATGGATCATCGTCGTAGGACTGTGTATATTCTCAAAAGCTGTGTGAGAGATCGTACAAGACCTCTACTTATTTTAGGATTGTCAGGAACAACGTATCTCCCCATCTGTAATAAAAGAACTCTCTACGCTAGTTGTGATAAAAGTCTAAAATATGGAAGGCACCATGATCTGTGTAAGGGATGTCTCGATTTTGTTGATGATATAGTGAAACATTGTAAGGAGTAGTACATGGTATGTGAGCAGTTTAAAAGCCCCAAATGTGAAGTCATGTAGTTTAAACTGAGAACAAGGCGTGTAATGTGTGTAGACGTACATTTTTCAATAATAAATGCTTTGAATTCCATAAATCAATTGTCACTTTCAGGAAAATGGGGATTTGTAAGTGTGGTATGTTTCACATGATGGATAATTGGGGGAATTTCAAACACAAATGCGATGAAATTCACTGTTCTACATGTCATGAAAAATATAAGGCGAATATAGTGAAGCAGTATGTAAAATGAAAGATGCTAAGCCTAAAAATAGCACTTGTATAACCGTGTACTACGATATAGAAACTTACACGAACGCTGAAACAAAAGAGGTTATTCCACACTTACTCGTAAGTCAGACTATCTGTGATAAGTGCAAGGAGATCGAGTGTGATGAGTGTCACAAATGTGGTAGACGGACAAACGTTTTTAAAACGACTGCAAACGAAAGTCCTGTGAAAGTTAAAAAAAATGACTCTGTATCTTCTTGCCCATAACGGGGCAAAATTTGACATACAGTTCCTTTATATGGAGTTGCTTGAACACGAGTCGTCTGCGATATTTACAGGTGATCCCTGAAAAGAGGCAACAAACTAATACAGATGCAGATAAGAGGTGATGTAGAGTTTAAAGTCACTTTCTTATTCACACCCTCAAATTAGCAAAGCTATCAAAGGTCATGGGCGTAGCCGCTGAAGTTTCAAAAGGATATTTCCCTTACACATTCCTCACTAGCGAAATTTTAAATTACGTAGGACTACCTCCACCCAAACATTACTTTAACTATGAATGTATGAGTACAGATGAACGTGAATATTTTGACATCTACAACAACAGTTTTAATGAATCTAAACCTTACAATATAGTTGATGAATGTGAGCGTTATTGCGTGAATGATTTGCGCGTGCTTAGAGTATGTGTCCATTCCTTTAGAAGGGTGTACGTAGCCCGTTTCAAATGCGATCCGCTGCAAGTCGCAACCACGATCGCCTCATTATGCTTTACGGTGTTCAAGAATAACTTCATGCCTAAAGACACCTTAGCAGTCATTCACAGAAACAACCCCCCGCAGTTATGGGCACAAGGCTATTTACTTGCTCATACACCTACAACAACCACCCCCTCAACACGGGGGAAGTACACATTAAGTTGAATGGTCGTGTTTTTTGGGTTGATGGCCTAAGTGAGGATCCAGCTGGTGAGAAGGCTGTGTACTCCTTTAACGGCTGTTGGTAGCATGGATGACCACGCCCTGAGTGTGCCTTCACAGGGGACCTCCATGGAAGATCCCCCGCCCATATCTTCTCATGGACCCGTATCCACGATCAACTTATAGGCTCCCAGTTCACTCACAAGATCGTGTGAGAGCACGCGTATGATACACGTGTGGAAACAGATGGCCAGTACCGTGAAGAAATAATGGCCATCAAACGTTCAATGGTGCTGGACCCCCTCAAATGCCTTGACACCTTGTTTCGACGGCGTACAAACCCATTCAAGCTATACTTTCCGCCTACGGAGAGCGTGAAACTCCATTACTACGACTTCCGTTCTTCATACCCCTACGTGATGAAGAACAATCTGTACCCAGTAGGTGCGCCTGAAAAACTGGAGGGTCCCACCATGCCAACCATCGAGGAATTCTCAGCTAACCTGAGTGAGCGTTACTTTGGACTCTTTCTTAGACGTGCTCCCCCCTCGCCTCGCGTTTATGGATGCCGATCTTACCCGTCGTTATAGATCACAAGTTCATGTTTCCCCTGTGCGTGAAATGCGCACAGGAGAACAACGGCGATTGTAATCATACAATCAACGAACGTAAGATTAGAGCTGCATATAGAAGGCCTGAGCTGGACCTAGCCGTTCGCCATGGTTACAGAATATTGAAGATACATGAGGTGTGGAGGTTTCAGAAGCTACCCAATCTTTTCACGCCATATATAAACGCTTTTTGAAGGATAAGGTTGAAGCGTCTGGATATCCGCGAGGAGTTGATACCGAAGATGAAAAAAACGGCTTATATTCAGCATTACCGTGGCCATGAAGGTATATAGCTTGACCGTTCCCAAATGGTCAAGAATCCTGGCAAGCGCTTTAGTGCATAGTTGTGTGTATAAAGTCTTTGGGGGAAATTTGCACAGAATACTGCCAAAGGGAACTGTCATTTGGCACAAAGTTACAGTGAAGTCTGGGATTATGCAACGTTCCCGATAAAGAGGTTATGGAGATCGGGAATGTAGGTAATACTTACATAATAAAGTGCATCACCGAACTGGCCACAGATATCTCACGGGTAAGAAACATACCTGTAGACAGCTTCACAACGGCCTACGCCCGCATCAAGTTTTTGGGACTACTGCACTCTCTTGGGCGTAGTGTGCTGTACGTTGACACAGATAGCGTAATATTCACAGCGTGGGAGGGTGCATACGCTTAACCATGCGAACCGAAGAGTCGTTAACTTTGACTCGTTCAAGGATCTAGTGTGCTTGGAAGATGAGGCCGATCAGCCACCCCAACTGACTGCGGGGACCCACAATTTTCGGGCGCAGAAACTGGGGTGTGTGAAGGAACTTAGGGGCACGAAGGTATGCCGTAACACCTATAGGAAACGTTACCAGGTGCCCGGTACCTATGATACCGTACCCTTTGGATACCTTAATCCTTGATTGTATTTATATATATACAGTATATATGTTACGGTTTTTTTGCGAATTCGGCCTTTTTGCAAATTCTCCGCTCAGTTTGCAAAGAAACCAAAACAATAGTAATTTTACAAAATGACCTTAAATGTTTGATCATTTTGCAAGAACACAAAAATCAGTCAATTCGCAAAAAACACACAAATATCGGCCACTTTGCAAAATCACCAATAATCTTGTCGGTGTATTTGCAAAATCTCTTGTTCTAACACTGTAGAACCTTCTAGCTCCTAACCTAACCTAACCTAACCACAATGACACTGTTGGTTGGGTTAGGTTAGGTTAGGAGCTAGAAGGTTCTACAGTATTAGAACAAGAGATTTTGCAAATACTCCGACAAGATTATTGGTGATTTTGCCGAGTGACCGATTTTTGTGTGTTTTTGCAAAATGATCAAACATTTAAGGTCATTTTGTAAAATTACTATTGTTCTGGTTTATTTACAAACTGACCGGAGAATTTGCAAAAAGACCGATTTCGCAAAAAAACGTAACATACTGTACATATATATAATATATACACATTTAACTGCAATGACCACGCAGTATATTAATGTATAGAAACGACGTAAGTATAGAGGAGCGTTCTGCACACGAGGAAGAGAAATAACGAACAAATGAAAAATGAGGTGAACCGCCCGGGAATCGAACCCAGGATCTTCCGATTGCCGGTCAGATGCGCTATCCATTACACCACGGGCCTCTCAGGGCATTGGTTTCTGCCCTATGTAGGAGAATTTCGACTTATGACTGATCGAGGCCCGTGGTGTAATGGATAGCGCATCTGACCGGCAATCGGAAGATCCTGGGTTCGATTCCCGGGCGGTTCACCTCATTTTTCATTTGTTCGTTATTTCTCTTCCTCGTGTGCAGAACGCTCCTCTATACTTACGTCGTTTCTATACATTAATATACTGCGTTGTCATTGCAGTTAAATGTACATATTCACGATTTGCGAGGGTGCCCTCTCAGGGCATTGGTTTCTGCCCTATGTAGGAGAATTTCGACTTATGACTGATCGAGGCCCGTGGTGTAATGGATAGCGCATCTGACCGGCAATCGGAAGATCCTGGGTTCGATTCCTGGGCGGTTCACCTCATTTTTCATTTGTTCGTTATTTCTCTTCCTCGTGTGCAGAACGCTCCTCTATACTTACGTCGTTTCTATACATATATATATATATATATATTATATATATATATATGTGTGTGTGTGTGTGTGTGTGTTTGTGTGTGTGTGTGTGTGTGTGTGTGTACTGTTAACGATATGTTTATTTATTACGTATATTTGTAAATATATTCCTTGAATAAATCATTTATCAAATAAATCGTGTTTCAACTAGCATTTCACTTTTTCCTTTGTGTGTGTGTGTGTGTGTGTGTGTGTGTGTGTGTGTCTGTGTACAGGAGAACGTTCTAAGCTCCTCCCGCTGTATGTTCAGTCACGTGACTCCTACTACTACCTGGGCATATCTCTTCCCTGCGTGTTCAGTTGTCCGCTGCAAGCCCTGGATCTCAGACGTGTATTTTTCCACGTAGACGAAAATTAGTAATGGCTACCTTTAATATTGCGTGTTCAACGTTTATGAAGTGGTATTCGGCAAAGTGTGAAGATGTGGTGGTTACTGAAAGACTCCCTGTTCTACTCTCCTTTGATACTTTTAAGGCTACATTGAACCGTGCGAACGAACAAGAGGCACAAATACTCTACGGCTATTCTGGCGAGGGCAATGTAGGATTTCGTAGTACAAGCGATGTATTGAAGTATGTTGTAGACCTAACCTTTATAAAAGCTCACATATACCGCGAAGTAGAAGAAACAACACATGCACATAAACACATAAGCAACGGTTATGGTTAGTGAGTCTTGTTGATGAGTGGTATGACAAGCGATATTATTTCATGTTACATCATACCGAGTACTCGTACCCAACGGTTGAGAATATAAATCTTGTCATCATGGAAAATCTTAAGTATTTTTAACACTACATTAATATATATCATGACGAGGTTTGTAGTGAGGTTATGGCTAAAGAACTGTGCGAGTTTTTAACAGAATTTAGAGACGAGTATAGTCTGCTAAGCAAAAAGGAAAAATATGGGCATATGTTTCTCTCAAATAGTGCACCTGAGTGTGAATAAATTGTGTTTAGCTCGTGAAAATTCCCCTGAACGAAAATGTCTGGTGCGCATTCTGAGGAGTGGGTGTGATAAAATATTAAAACCGGTATTGCTTCATGTATCGGAAAATTTCTCAAAACACCTACCCAGTATAATGGGTTACAAGTATTCACGTTGGAGCAACGCCATACACGTTTCATCAGCTTATGGTGTGACTCACTCCTCTCGTCGAGCCGATCCGCCCACCTGTAGTTCATAGTCATCTCAAAGCTTGAACCGACTGGACGTGCACTCTTCGAATAAGATGGAACTTCCTTTGAGAAGTATTCTCAACGCCGTGTACGATGTGTCCGTGACGAAGTCATTGCGCGTGTTTAGGCGCGAAACCGGTGCCATTAACTATGTACTTGAAACAATTTGCAGGCAAGCAAACTCTGGTAAACGTAATGTTATTTATTTAAGTGTTGAAGAGATGAATAGGATCCTCGTGATAGTTGAGAAGTGGTGTGAAGACCGTCATAAAATACCTGCAGGTGTAGGTACAAGAAGAGAACAGATTAGTGTTGCCCCCTCATATGCCGTTGTTTGTACGTTGTGTATAAATAACGATCAGCTATGCATTGATATACGACTGATGTGGAAGAATGCATCTGATAATAACGGTCTTGTCCGTACACGAAACCGATTCATCTTCGACAGAATGTTTGAAATCATTGGATTCCGCAAGCTGAAGCCTATATTAGACGCTCGCGTTACGAATATGATTTATTTTGACACGGTTCTTGAATACGCATACACCGCTCTGCTTGATGGATTTATCGAATGGAGGAATGAACAAGGTGAGAATAGTCTAGAGCTGGATGCTTATTTAAAAGGTTTAGACTCTTCGAAATATCCCGAACTTTGGTACAAAGGATTTGAGCGGTACAGGGCAAAGCTCGCATACACCGTTCACCCTGAAGAATTGTATCTCTATATAATGAGTAGCTGTCGTTGCTACTTAGAAGATTATTTCAATTGCCGCTATGCAGAGTGAAGAAGAGTTCACGTTTGAAAAGCTTGGGACGGTAAAAAAAAACCCTCGATTGGAAAGAAGTGTTTATAAACTTGTATTTATAATGGCGTGATGGCTAACGATGCCCTCGTTTTGTGTGCTTTTGATTGTATTCTTGCTGTGTTTAAAGTTACTTTGCCAACCGAATGTAAAGTAGGCACAAAAATAGTATTCAACGATATGAAGGCCATTTATATCGAGTATAGGCGCCCGCACACCTTGAGCGGTGAAATAATGTTAAATCATATTTACCGCGTAGTGCAAAGCAATAATGATGTGACTCTAGACTCGATTACGTGCGAGTTTAGTGTTTTAGTTAAGCGCAGTAGAACATAAAGTATTTTGATGTATATTTATTTTTCAATATATTTAATTGTTTAACATAATTGTGTGTGTGTATATATATATATATATACTTTTTTTCCTGTACTAATATGTTGATGATTACAGTCCTTCGTTTTGTATATTATTATTTTTTATTTTCAATATATTTAATTAATTCATATAACTCTGTATATATATATATATTTTTCCTGTACTAATATAGTGATGGTTATACTCCATCGTTTAGTATATTATTATCTTTTGATTATATATATATATATATATATATATATATATATATATATATATATATATTCCTCGTTCGCATTTCTTTTGTTTTTATTATTTGTTATTTTATTTTTTTGAGGATATATATTCCATCGTTTGATTGTATATTTATTTTCTATATATTTCGTGAAATTGATTCCAATAACTCGTCTAAAGAAACAGAATGATGTAACGGTGTTTTATTTAACTCTTTCGGTTGTAAACGATATTATCATTTAATTATACCAAATGCCTGCCTTCTAAACGGATTACGGATTTCTAAGCCATCTGTCAAGAATATCTGAATAGCGCAATCTGGCAGCTGAAAAGGTAATATTTACACCTGCCTTCTAGGTATCCTACGTCAACTGGCTGGTTAAGCCAACTGGCGGATTATGCCAACTGGCCGAAAGCTAACTGACGAGAATATATGCTTAATTAATTAAATAGCGCAATCTGGCAACTCAGCCCTAATAATGTACACCTGAACAAGCCATTTACGCCTTCTAAGAAGCCTTCTAAGCTAACTGGCGAATTAAGCCAGCTGGCATATTAGGAATTTATAAGACAGCGGGCGCTCGACTGAAGCTACAATATGCGCTTGGCTGCTCCCAAGCGAACACTCCTCTCTCCTTCTCTCTCGCTTAGTTTAGGTATACTCCTTTTGGGGGTGAGGCCGTCCCAACTTATCCACCAAAAAGGTTAGGTGGACTCCCCCAGCATGCTGACGAGTTTCCCTGCACTGCAGCTTGGGGACTAACCCCTCCCCCTTATTGCATAACCTCCTGCAACATTACCCCCTTTGTTGCACACCCTTGCAATATTCCCCCTACCCTATCTGCAACATTGATCAACATTTGCAATTGCGTTGCACTCTCTCCTTTTGCGCCCATTCTACTGACGTTGTATCCAGCTTCCTCACCACCATGTTTGTTAATGAAATCCTCATTCAGTTTCGATGGTTTCAAATTAGCATTACTAAATTTTATATTACTTAAAATGCATTGGGGACGTTCAGTGCCATCTTTCTCAGTCGTACAGATAAAGCCAAATTTCACATAAGAATCATTCCATTTGCGCTTTTTGGTCTTCGACATTTCTAAAAAATATGTCGGGGTTATACACTTTATTTGTTTACACTTTATTTATTTTCATAGAATACAAAAGGAATTACCACCGCCTTGAAAAGTGTCAGCTCACAGACTGGTAAACATCAGCGGGCATAGTGCACACTGCACGGCGATAGATGCTGGTTAGGGCGGAGCGTTTTTACACTTTTTTCGATTTTCGTTTTGTAATAGCGCGGAAAAGTGGCTCTTCCACGTCAAAAGTGAGTGTGTAAAATCTCAGAGATCTGCAATAATATCTTCTGCCTCCGCACGCGCGTTGAAAATCCAAAAAATGCGCCAAAATACGCATTTTTCCAATATTTTCTTATAGTTTTAATTTTCATCCTACCTTCTTGTAAGAGCGAGGAAAAGCATCCAAAAGGTTTATTTTAGACTAGTTTTAAATATTTTTGTCCTGCGATAATTTCTTCTGCCTCCGCAAACTTTCCAAAATACGGGAAAATTTACATAAATAGCGTATTTTATAATAACACTATTATGGTCAACTTTGGCCCTACACCACAGTTTATTCGTTAATTATGTATTAAGTAATGCAATTAACAATTCATTATATCATATTTTAGTAATTTAAGAAGTTTATATATTTGAGCAATTAAATAATTTAGGTCCACCAATGCAGTTTACTTTGCACATGCTTGGTTTATTTTTGATTACTTATTATGTAATATGCATGCAGCTCCTCGCTTATTTCGTCAATATTGAATGTACTATATTGAAAAAATAACCCAGAACTCACCACGTGGAGGTGGCTGCATTTCGAGTTTCTCCCTGCCCGACCCAATCACCCTACCATTATCAGACTTAGGCTAGTTACACACTGTAATAACTTTTTGTTTCCATTCTTGGAATTTTCTTTCTGGATTCTAATCTTTCTCTGATAAATCCATCCCTTGCCTCTGAACCGCATACTGCAGCTGAAGCCTCTGTTACCAGCTTTATATGCCGTTCAACCGCTTGGGTGTGGCAAGGAAAGCGTGGGATGAAATCAGGTACATCTCCTGATGAGATATAGTTCAGGATGTCGGAGCGTGATAGAACTTCTGTCAGAGGAGGCTCTGACAGCTCACAAGTTTGCCAGTTAATCATGTTGTAGTACTCACTGCACTGAAAGTTCAACGTGGGCAATTTAACACTCACTGCGGCTGACTCAGAATCTCTTGCTTTAAGGATTCTCCTCCATCCTAATTCTCTGATATGTTTTGCTTCATCATGAATCATACTAAGGAGAACATTCTCAGGATGAGAAAAATAGGAATTTCTCTGAATAACACGATCAACTATTTCTATACAGTGGGCACTCAACGACCTCGAGCGTTGTATCATTTGATAAAGATGTTTGGCTCCCTGTGTTGCTGAAGAATTTCTCTTGATTTGAAACCACATTGGAATATAAACTTTCATAATATAATCCACGATACACTTAACCCTTTAAGTCCTGAATTTTTTGTAGGGTTAAGTTATGAATGCTTGTATTTGAAACGTTAGCAATTTGTACCTTCAGTCCTTAAAGGGTTAAGGTTGTCTGAAGGTTCTTCAGTTGAAACGTAGAGACGAAGTATGAGGTTAGCAGTTGTCACCCATCTGGAGTGTGCCATTTTGCCTGGTTTCCTTTGAGCTAGAGAGGGAGTACATTCACCTTTTGACACAGCATCATAGATTTCTGCCAAATATTTCTGATCTGTGCTCAGATCATCTCTGTCAACTACAATTTCTTCCGCTTCAACTGCTTCAAACTCAACAACAGGTCTCTTTTCACAATCAATTAAATCTTTTCCTATAGGCCCCGTAAAACACTGAGGACCTGTTGTTTTACCATCAATGTCAGTCACTATGTGCCGCAAGAGAAGTTCATTAGTGTGAAGCAAGCAAATCAGCCACTGGAGTGCTCTCTGAAAATGCCCTTCAATACTTCTTTTCACTCCTCCTTTTGGTCCTGTATTAACTGCTGTCCCGTCACATCCAATGGCTTTAACTTCTGAAGTATCAATCTCATTTCAGCGAAAAAAATCCAAAATTGCAGAAGATATACTCTGTGCTGAGCCAGAAGCGGGAGTTACATACCCAATATAATGCGAGTTTGGTTCTTGAAGCAAAGTGACATGTTCTTCTGTTATATTTTTTTGATAACCTTTGCTGCCAACTTTTTCTTGCACTGCAGTTCTGTCCTTTCTTCCATCGAAATAGATACTCTCCATAGTTTCTTCTTCGTAATCTCTCTTTTAAATGATAGATCTACTCTTTTTCTAGCTCTCCTTACTTTGCATCTGTCTATTACTGAACTTAAATCTTTTTCGCTTATAATTCCCACGTCTTCAAGAACAGCCGAAGCAATTATAGCAGCAGACCTGTTTGACACACCAGTTCTGTCAGAAGCTATATCCAATGATGAGATTGTTCCATGATGAGATTGTTCCATCGATTTGATTCTCTGTATCGGTTCATTCATAATCAGAATCCGCTCCTTCTGTTTCAGTTGATGTTGATGACAGTGTTTCAGTTGCTTGTCCTTTACTGGTAGATGGTTTTGGTTCATACTGTTTCATTCTCTGTTGTCTTCTAACAATAGTTGCTAGATCTTTACGAGTTTGTGAAACATCAAGAGAGCATATTGCCAATTTTCTTGTTGTTCTCTGATCTTTAAGGAAGTCTTGTTCAATTGCTGGAACCTTGAGATGGTTTTCACATGAACACTTATCAAAATTTTCACATTTGCAAGCACTGATGTCAAATAATTTGTTTTCTGCCTCATTTTGAAATGTTTGTAATTTAATTTTGAATGAGTCACTATCTTGTATCCTTTTTATTGACTTTAGAAGGTTTTGACATTTTTCATGGTAATATATAATCATTTGAACGACACGGTTATGAGAAACAGTAGGAATAGAGGCTGTTTTCCACAAATCTTCGAGAGTTTTTGAGAGAACACCCGAAATTTCTGCAACTGTAGGCTCTTTCTTCGTGTCTTCAGATTCAACCTTATTTGGTGAAAATATTTCATGACGTCCTTATAGGTTGGAAGGCACCTCTTGTCTAGATCAGCTGGAGCCCCAAATATAGGACAACTTGAAGAAGTTCTTGTTGCTTGAGCTGGTACTGACATTGTGAAAAACACAGTAATTAATATAAAAATTAAGAAATTACTCCTAAAACGTTAAATATTCTTGCATTCTGCAGAAGTTTTGTATATTACACCAACGTATTATTATGCACTAAAATATGCAGTATTTGTCCACTAGACTGGTTCAACCTATAAGGGTGAATTTTCAAATTTATTATTTTTGATATGGTACCCATGGATATTGTGAAGAATGGTTAAAGAATTATAAATACCATGTTTTATGCATATCGGATAATATTTAGAGGTGTCGCACGGAGGTCAAACATTTCATTTTATTCTCCAGTCGGATTATTTATATTAATATTTTTTGTATAGGCCTAATCCACAGTCCTTTAATTTTGTTTCTTTATCTAAGTCCTTCTTTTAGTGTAGATTTTTTTACGTTTGGAAAACGCTTACGGTGCTGCTCTACAATTTGTAGAAGATATTGGGGTTGTTCTTCACTTTTCGTAAGATGGCCACTCAAGTTCTTAATTAAAGCAACATCTCTCTCAGCGTTGTCATTTACAACATTCATATTTTTTACATAATTGCTAGCAGCTTTGTAGTCATCATTAGCGTTCCAATCAGCAGGATCTCTGCCCAAAAAGTCCATTGGCAATGCTAATTTTGTGAAGAAGTTGCGAGTTGCTGAACTGACGAAGCTAGCTAGTGTTTTGTCTTGTAGGTTAGGATCATTCACATTCAAATGTATCCGTTTAGGAGGATTTTGAGAGCCATTCACATCCAGCGCCTTCACCATTTCTCGCTTGACTTCCAGTGACGTTTCTTCATCAAAAAAAGAAAGTCCGATGAGCTCTTCATTCAAATACCAGAGATGGCGAGAAAGCGCTTTAGATGCAGCCAAAGGTATTTCTTTATCATCGAAGGATTGAAGTTTCTTGAGAAGAGATAGGTCATTAACTGTTGCAGAGGAAGCAATGGGTGCTAAAAACCATTCATTTACGTAGCATCGAACAGCATATAATGCAAAACGTTGCATCCCTTCTAGTTCACGTCCAGTGCCTTCCATTTGTTCGTGGAAAAGACAAATTTTTATTGCATATATCACTCGCGCCATCCATCGCGCACGGTGCAACGCTCCGGGTTGATGGAATTTAATGCCATCAAGAGGAACATCTCCAAGGTATATGATTGTCAAATCTAAGAGTTCTAGGTAATCTGCTCGAGGTTGTAATTTAGTCAAATGTTGCTTGCAATTTTCAATTATACTGGCCTTTTCCGGTACATCGATTTGAACAATTTCAAACTTGTTTGTGTCAAAAGTCTTCCATTTATTTTTAAGACGCTTAAATAACAAGATATCCGGACCACCAGTGGCAGCGCCGTGACATTTGTCAAAGACAGCTGCTATTACTATTTCGAGAATGTGATGTCGACAAGCTAGTCCGAGGAGCGGCCGTTCAAGTATGCTTTCAATAAGAGTACATGCTCCTTTTTTATCGCCAGTGTTGCTTGCAGTTGTGTCAAAGCACATTGCCTGCACACAATCTCGTAGCCCCCAGTCATTCAAAGCTTCGACCACAGCACCTGCAATATTTTTTCCTGTGCCAGATTTAAGTTTAGGTACTGAGAGAAGCTTAGATTTTCCTGCGCCTGATACAATAATTGGAATTCTATCCACACTATCATCATCAGTAAGATCTTGGATAAGCTTTCCGTCCCAATGAACTGTTAGAGGACTATCAGTTTCAAATGATTGCTTGATGTCATCCGTAATTTGCTGACGAACTGATATTCGTTTTCTCCGTATTGAACTTCTACTCAGAACAATATCATGAACTTCATATCCAAGAGAAGATGCAGTAGCTGCTACTACTGATACTGCTTGGCGATCACTTAATTTGTTTCTGTCCAGTGTCATTGATAATTCTGTTGATACAACCTTTGCTGGTTTATGACTACCAAGTTTCTCCTTCTTTATGGTGACTGGTCTATTTGATGTACTTGGCTCTTCCTCGGAGTAACTACTATTTGACGAAAGTTGAGTCACTGTTGTGTTCATTTTCTTTCTCATAGTTTCTTTCTTAACTTGGCGTTGAAATGCTTCATCTCTAGATCTTCTCTTAGAATGTTTGAGAGCATATATTTTGTCCACACTTCCTATGTAGCCTCTCCTCCCCTTCTCTCGTTGAGCTTGTAGAAAAGCTCTGTCTTCTTCTACTGTCATTTTTTGCAGAGCATTGGCATGGGCGATATCGAATAAATCGTCCAAACTTTCTTGAAAAGAAGTTTCTTTAATGTCTGTGAACGTCTAGATTTAGATTTTTGAAGTCCTCTATAATTAAAATACTCCTTTTCTATTTTTTTCGTAACATCGCGATAGTCAGCAGTTGGTATATTTGCTATCTCCCAAAATTTCAATACTTCAGCGCAAACAGCTTTAGATGGATCTTTCAACGTCTTTTTGGCATGTATATGATAAAAAATAAGCCGCAGAACGTCACCATAGGATGGTAGCTTTCTTCCACATATTGTCTCAATTGTTTGTCCAATAAACAACATTTCTGTTGATTTTCTAGACGCTACTGAACTTGCCATATTTAATTAATGAAAATGTCACTGTAAAGTGAAAAACTGTTTAAAAACGCCACTGGTATAGTTCAAATTACCTTGGTATTCAAGTGACACGTAACACAAACGCACAACCTCTCTGAACGGTGTTGTTGTTGTTGTTGTTTAGCCGATCAGCTCACACTGATCGAGCAAGCCGGTGGCGCGCAGGTAACCGATCGCCCTCTCCGGAGTGGACCAGAGGTTCAGCGCACTAGTGATGTTGTGTTGTGTTCGTTGTTGTGCTAGAGCGGTAAAGTCTGTCATAATGTGTCCAATTGTTTGTGGTGTGTCCTGGCACAGGTGGCAGGTGTCGTCTGTGGAGTTGTCTAGTCTGTGTTTATATGTCCGTAAGTTGGGGTGATGTCCACATCGGAATCGTGCTAAGTTAACTCGATCCGATCTGCTCAGGCTGATCTCTGACCTGTTAATGGGTGGCGGCTTCTGAACGGTGTTGAATACAATACTTGCTCATTGAGTCTAAATGAGTGATGAACCGGGCAATTTACAGTTAGTTTGTTTACATCTGATTTGTGTATGATGCCATTTGACACTCTCCTACACTGCTATGATGCTATCATCTAAACAACACAAGTAACATACATACAGAAGATAACTACTCCACAATTCATATAATATTACTAATTTTTTTTTATTTCTCATATATTTGACAGTGGTGCGGCACCCCTAAATATACTTCAAATGAGCTGATATTTTTGTCAGAAGTGAGTCTTATAAAGGTTCACAATAATTTAAGGTCCCATGTTATGATTTCAAAAATTTTGTTTTTTTCGACCAGTCTAAATTGTCCACATATGCGTGTTGTCGTGTTCCAAAGATGTATTAACAGCAAGAGCAACACAATCCACATCTTACCCGAAACGTAGCTAGCACAACACTGCGGGGAAGTGAGAGCAAGAAGGCCTGGTAGTGTTGTGAGTCATGACTCATCAATCGTCACTCACTCACTCATTGCCGTATATGGCAATAACGAGCAACACACCACACCAGGCTGTG
Organism: Bathynomus jamesi; assembly: GCA_023014485.1. Classification (NCBI taxonomy): domain Eukaryota; kingdom Metazoa; phylum Arthropoda; class Malacostraca; order Isopoda; family Cirolanidae; genus Bathynomus; species Bathynomus jamesi. The sequence continues at coordinate 104,890 of JAJOZX010007853.1, read as the reverse complement.
GGGAAGCTTCTAGAACGATGTGGGAGTACTACATGACGTACAAAGTGAATTTATTGGCGTATAGGCTGAATATGTAAAATACATGATTTATGCTGATTTTTTCGTATTTTGGAACGTTTGCGGTGGCAGAAGATATTATCGCAGAACAAAATATTTAAAACTAGTCTAAAATAAATCTTTAGGATGCTTTTCCTCGCTATTACAAGAAGGTAGGATGAAAATTAAAACTATAAGAAAATATTTTAAAAATTCGTATTTTGGCGCATTTTTTTGATTTTCAACGCGCGTGCGGAGGCAGAAGATATTATTGCAGATCTCTGAGATTTTACACACTCACTTTTGACGTGGAAGAGCCACTTTTCCGCACTATTACAAAACGAAAATCGAAAAAGGTGTAAAAATACTCCGCCCTAATATTGGTGCCATATATTAATTATTTGTTTTAATTTAATATAAGGTAAATAATGAAATTTATGAATATTGCTTTTAGGTTATATTTAAATAAATAACACTTTTACTTTTTGTAAAGAAATAAAAATTAGTCAAACCATTGCAGTGTGACTGTGTCATCATATTAACCTCCCCTCAAAATCTGCCTCCCTCAATGCCACCAATCTAATTAAATCTCGAGTGAACTTAAATGAGCTTGACTTTTACGTAAGTTATAACGAATGAACAGTCCTTTAACTGTGCAAAGAAACCTTTTTTAGATTTATTTTAGGAAAATTATTTGTATAGTTATAAACTACCATAAAAATTCCCATAGATCGGAAATTATTTTTTTCTCCCACAAGGTGTCTCACGTAATGCAATAATCCCCACAAATTTGTGGATATTTCCCATGAAGTGGCAGTACTGTACCAGCCTGTGAACGACAATTGTTATAAAAGAGACGGAGCCTCTTTATGACGTGGACCAGTGAGAGAAGGGTATATCTATTGGCCCATAGATGTTAGGAATGGACCCATCACTGAATATATGCACAATTAATATGTTATTGTTTTATGTGCATTTAATTTATAAGTTGACTGAAATTTTTAAGATTTACCAGGCCTTTTCTGCACCCCTAGACATTGCATTCCGCACCCCTGCTAAGAACCAGTGAACTATGGCTCGACTATATAATCGACAAATAACTTCACGGGTGACTATCATAGTCGTTTTAAAAATATTGGTCCCGTTTATCACACTTGCGACATTCAGCACACTCAACATTCAATCATTCGTCGAAGAGGGTTCAGTTTATCAGTAAATGAGGCAGGACTTTTTTCGTCTCAGGATTAATGTAGGTCTCTGTGTCGTAATACACAGTAATCCATGGTTTATTTTTCGGTTTGGCATCTTTCATATAACAAACATGTTTCACCCCATCCGCCTTATATTCCTTTTGGCATGTACGGGAATGAGTCTCATTGCATTTATACTTGAAATTTCTCCAACTATCCTCGTCTGAAACATGTCATATTCACAAATATTTATCTTTCTACACGTACCATTCAACTGATGGAGATTAAAAGTCATTATTGAAAACCGAACATACGTTTCCAGATATTACAATCTTTCTTCTCAGCTTCTACCACTCGGCTTACGCATTTTGGGCTTTTACACTGAGCACACACCATATGGCAGTTCTTACAATGTTTTAGCAAATTAACCTTAAACTCAAGGCAGCCCTTACACAAATCATGATGACAACCATACAGTACTTCCGACTTCTGTCATAATTGACGTAAAAAAGTCTAATATATCTAATAGGGAAGGTAGGTTGTTCCGACCAAATCCAAAATAAGCAAAGGTCTTGTACGATTTGTGACATGAGTTAAAAATATACGTTGTTTTCCCTTGTTTATTCAAACCAAACACAACTATTCGCACTCTCATCTCCCGCTCCAATTTCACCAGCTCTTCAGGACCCATATACTGTCAAAATTAAGTCTGCAGGCTCTAGCCTGCTTGTAGCCGTAAACATATTTAGTACGGTAAACATATGCACTTGAATCACAGCCATGAAGCCGCATCCACGACCACTGTTTGTATGTTGTCTATAAATTTGATAACTCTTAAAATTTAAGGTGTATGGTGTAGCGTCATGCCCTCAACACGGAAGGCGTGGTCAGTATCGCTCGTGAAATTTGTCAGATTAAATTCTGGACCAATTTGCATCGAATTTTCAATAAGACCTAGAATATAATCGATGTCCTTTGCCATCAGTCGTCTGCAAGGTATAACTACCCAAAACAGGTCACCGTCCTCATCAAAGGTTGAAGTCCAAGTGCCAGCCTCACTCGGGTCTCCCGCCCCTCATTACGTTTAAAAGCGTATGTCATAATGGGCCGAACTGCAATGCGAAGTCCTTGTTCGAAACCATCAGCATACGCAATCTGTGAATTAACCGTGATTCTGTTCCTAAACCGTACGGGGGTGTTACTCACATTGTGTAGCAACTTAATTGATTCACCACTGTCTGAAGGACGTGTTGTTGTTGATATTGATGCTTCCGTGTGTGATGTAGATAAACCAGAAGAAGAAGAAGAAACTAGACGTTGGGGGCGGTGGGTAGGATTTTTTCTAGCATTTTCATACAAGTAAAACAGTACTTTATAACATACTAAAAGCCTACCAAAGTCTGCGCATGGAAAATCTGAAAATTTCTATGTCGTATTTTTTCAAATATTTTATAAAAATGATAAAAATTAAATTTCTCAATTAACAATAAGTCATGTTTCCAACAGGCCTAATTTTATATAAAAATAATACCAAGTGTAGTAAATCTCTATTCCTGCCAAATAAGTATTTTTGTACACAGACATGCAAAATAAGGTGTACTTTTTCATGAAAATACTTATTTAGTAGTAGTGGTGGTGTTGGTGGTAGTTGATTATGTTTTTCTTTTGTTTCAGATTCTTCCTGGCTCAATGCGGCAATAAAAGCGCAAGTTCTCACTTCTTAACTGTATAGAACTGCAATATTCGAAAGATGGATGCCTGTATTTTGTGCAATGACGCTTTAAATGATGGGCGTGATAGAGTAACTTTGCGTGCTAAGTGCAGTGATGACATAATGCAAGTAAAGAGAGAGAAGATAATATAACTGTAAAACCGGGAAACAGAGTGCACACAGAATGCCGTAAAAATTACACCATTCCTAAATATATCTCCCTGAAGAAAAAGTCAGTGGGTGCATCAGAACCATCTACTTCCCGCACTCTTCGTTCAGATAAGTCTCAGTTTCACTTCAGTAAAGACTGTCTGTTTTATAGGCAGAAAGCAGATAGTAAGGGACGCAGTACAGTTTTCCCGGTGCGCACTAAGTATTTTCAAGACATGATATTAGAAACGTGCCAGAAGCGCCAAGATGACTGGTATGATATAGTTCATGGTAGAATTCAATACAGCCAAGAACTCCATGCAGCAGATGCGGTATACCATCAGGACTGTAGTGTGAACTTTCGTACTGGTAAAGGAATACCCCAGGTTCATGCAGAGGATAGTGTAGGTTCTTCAAAAGGAAAAGAGAGAGTGCGCCCATCAGATGTTGAGAGGGAGACAGTTTTTGCTCAAATAACAAGTTATATTGAAAATAATGATGAAGAGCAGTTAACCATTAATGTCATGGTAAAGCAGATGGAGGAACTGTTCAAAGATACAGATATTGAACCGTACACTATAAAACATGAAAAGGCGACTAATTGAACATTTTGGCGACAAAATAATGGCAGAAATCGATGGTAAACCAAATGTTGTGACATTCGGAAGCAATTCCGCATGATTTCTACATTCTCCCCAGAAAGGAAGACCCTCAATCGGAGGAGATTCGTCTCATTCAAACCGCCGCTCACTGATCAAAAATTATATAAAACTCATAAGCACAGCAAATCAAAACTATCCAAGCTCTGCTGATATGGAATCTCCTGATAAAAGAACCGAGTATCTTCCACATACAGTACATTGAAGATTCTTTTCCAGAGCATGTTTGTTGGAAAAGTTGCGTCAATAGAACAAACCATAATGCAGTCAATTTGCCCTCGAGTTATTGTAGCTCCATTGCAGATACATCGCGCTGTCTAGATGCATCATCAGTTTGTGTTACGATTCCTTATTGACTCACTACATGAACACTGATTTTGTTCTGCTTATTCAGAAGTGAAGACGTTTGAACGCAGTGCTGCAGTACATCAAGAAATCGAAATTCTGAGATCCATACCAGAACAGTTTGTGCAACATGTTGCAGATAATGTAGACCACAACATCAGGACCATTGAATGTTCTCCGATGTGCGGTGAATGTAAAGGTGTCAGTTGTATGAATTCCCCTCAGCTGCATCTGCAAGTGGATGATGAGCTGTGAATTGTAAGTAGTCACTTTGTCCTTCAAAGATGAATTGGCTGCTTGTTCCATCCTTTGCCACTGTAACTATAAGTACATCAGACTCTCAATATAAACTTGATGAAACCCATATTTTTTTAAATTAAGGTTTATGTCGTTTATTATTTTGTGTCATATTTACTTTTGAGGAAACGTGTGTGTGTGTGTGTGTGTGTGTGTGTGTGTGTCTGCAATGTGCGTACATGTACGCGTGTATGCGATACATACTCGTATATCTGACACCTTATAAATAATTGACTATTTTAAGTAGTTTTGCGTTTTGATTTTATTTCAAAAGCACTACTATCTTCACAGGAAAATGTTCCTAAGGGGTAAAATTCCCCTTCCCCCTTGCACTGTAGCACAATATTTGCATTTGAAAATGTCCATACATATGATAATTCAACTATCTAATATGGTTAAAGTCTAAAATAATAACATACGACACAAAAAAACTCGAAAAAAATTCCGTTCGTATTCACCACCGAAACAAACTTTCCCCTTTGACCTTGTTGGACCTTGACTTGAAATTTTCACAAAAGATGTGGTAATCACTTATGTGAAGGTATACTGAGTTTCAAAATCCTAGGTGCAAGCGTTTAACTTTTATCTACGAAAATCTGCCAGTGGAGGGTCAAATTTCAAATTTCCATCGTCCGATTTTGGTAGATTTTTCATATGAAGTTTAGAAGTGTTTCTCATTGTCAAATATCCTAATAAACTTTCTGTTGCAATTTTGTCGACGTTCAGCTAAAATTATCGTAGATTGCTTGGACTATACAGGTATATTCTATTTATAATTGATGTATTCTCCACATGTTTAAGGTTTGTACCTCTTAAAATTAAAAAGGGCAGACGTTACAAAGTCTTTGATATTGAGGGAGAATAGAATCCCAGCCTATTTCTGTACAGATTTAGGGAAAGCGTTTATAGATCAAGGGCGGATCTAGGCATTTCAGTAAGGGGTGGTCCAAGGAATAAATGGCCCCCCTGAAATAAAAAGGGCACAGTACTAAATTTTTTTTCACTAATGAACGAGTAGATCAGTCTCATTCAAATATGATACAAAATAAAAATCTAATTTGGGTACAACAGTTATCACAGAAAAATTTTCAAACTATTAGAACTATTAGAATAAGATGAAGATAATGATAGTGATATGGCCGGACTAATACTAAGGGCACCTATGAAAACCATTACAATTACAAAGTTGAAAGTACAATGTATACGGATAAAGACTAAAAATAGATTTGAATAAAATAAAATAACCATGATCTATTTACAAAAACAAAATTTGTTTTCAGAAGCATACACATCATTCAAATAGGGCACGTGCACTTGAAAAAAGGGCACTTGTAAGAAACTGAGGGGGGGGTCCAGACGTCGCCGACCCCCCACCCGAGATCAGCACTTGTAGGTCGTTCTTCTCAAAACATGTTGGCGGAATTTAACATTGTTATTATAGCAGCAACTGAGTGCATAAGTAGTCTTTAGCCAAAAGGGCGTAACGAACCATTAAAAGGCGCATGCACCGTTATTTCACGTATAAAAATGCTGAAAGATACATAGGGATTCTGAGTCAGTTAGCACCATCCTACAACAACACTTATCATCGCCCTAATGAAGTTTTAAAAAGAGTCCATGTATACAGAACCAGAAAAAAATAGGACCAGAACAGCGTCCTTGGTAGAACGTTTAAAAATCGGCGATTATGTACGTGTTTCACGACTAAGAGGAGAGTTCAAAAAAGGTTATGAGGAAGGATGGACACAGGAAATTATTAAAGTTTGGACCATCAAACCTAAAATGGGGTGGTCATATACTATGTTGAAGATGTAAATGTTGAAAAAATTGAAGGTAGTTTTCATGACGAGGGAAGCACGTGGAGAAGTGAGGATTGGAATCATCGGCGTAGGAATGAATAGGACAGGAAGCGCAAAATAATACATCATTAATAAGTACAAGGAAAGGAGTGGGTGTCAGAACAGAACTCTGAGTAACACCACAGCTGATAGCTTCAGGAGAAGAACAGTGGCCATCTACAACCGCAGCTATAGATCGGCCAGAAAGGAAACTAGAGATGAAGGCACAGATAGAAGGATAGAAACCGAAGGAGGGCAGTTTGGAAATTAGAGATTTGTGCCAGACTCTATAAAAAGCTTTCGATATGTCTAGCACAATAGCAACCTTTCCACAGAAATCCTGAAAGGAGGATAACCAAAACTTGGAAAGATATGGAAGATCGCCAGTAGAGCGTCCCTTGCAGAAACCATACTGACGATCTAAAAGAAGATTGTGAGAAGAGAGGTGTTTAAGAATCTTCCTTTTAAGGATAGATCAAAAAATTTGGAAAGGCAAGAAATCAAAGGAATTGGACGGTAGTTGGAGGGTTGAGAGGGGTCACCCTTCTTTGGGATAGGCTGAATGAAAGCGAACTTCCAGCAGGAAGGAAAAGTACCAGATGAGAGACAAAGAAGAAAGACTTTGCCTAGGCAGGATGTTAGCAATGAAGACCAGTTTTTAAGAACAACAGGAGGAACACCATCAGGACCGTACGCCTTCCTAGAGTTGAGCCCAGATAGGTCGGAAAAATCATCTTTAGAAGAGATTCTAATTTCAGATATAATAAAGTCCGATGGAGGAACAGCACCGGAATCGGCCATGGTTGAGTTCGAAGCGAAAGTTTGAGCGAAGAGTTCAGCTTTATCAGGAGAAGAGATGGCAACTGAGCCGTCGGAATGGAAAAGAGGCGATAATGAAGAGGAAGTAAAGTTGTTGAAGAGATTCTTAGCTAGATTCCAGAAGGAGCGAGAAGAATTAAAATTGGATAGGTTCTCACATATTTGTCAGAAGGAGGAATTTTTGGCGAGTCGAAGAACAGATTTTGCACGATTCCGGACAAAAATATAAACTGAGAGAGAGTCAGGGGTTGGATGGAGTCGGAACTTTGAAAGCCTCCTCTCTGTTGCGGATGGCATTAGAACAAAATAAAGTTAAACCAAGTTTTTTTGCATCATTATTAGGAATAGAATATGGAACGTACGCCTCCATGCTCGAGAAAATTACCTCCGTGATGCGCTTAGCACGCCCAGAAGGGACCCAGCCACTGAAACAGTAATCATTCCATGGGAAATTACAGAAGTACTGCTTAAGGGCTTCCCAATCAGCGGCGCCAAAGTGCCAAAGGCGTATCCTCTTTGGAGGATCCAGAGGTCGGATTGGAGCGATAGGACAAGAAACAGATATGTTTGTGGTCGGAAGAACCAAACGGAGAAAAAAGGTTGGCAGAGTAAGAGGAAAGATGAGAGGTAAGAAATAAATCCAGAAAGTTGGGCTTATCTCCAAGGCAATCGGGGGTTGTAACTGAACAGGTAGAAAATGGAAATGATGTAGATTAGTGATGTACTGATGTATCGGTATCGGTACCGGCGGTATCGTCCAAAGTATAGGCAAAATTGAAGTGTCGGAATCGGTATCGTTATCAGCTAAATTTTGCTATCGATATATCACTAATTCTAAGCTAATCAACAGTATTGTGATGCATATAAGAATGGTTGTTGGAGAAAACTACCCATTCGACTACAAAAGCTTAACAGTGAAACGTCACTTTCGGCTTTAGTCGCGTATCTTGGTACCGTATGAGATACCAATGCTGTAATGGACTCGGTTCGATTTTTTTCTTCTATATTACGAACGGCTGTCCCTTTAATAAAGAGTGGTGCCAAATATTTCTGTTGGAAGGCCCTACAGTCACGTCTTAACATAGTTGAATATGTGATGGCAAGTGTTGAGCCTAAAGAAGCTTTGAAAAGGCAATTATGACGTTCAAGAAATGAGATTATTGATGACGCTAAAAAAGTTGTCAAATGAAGATGCGCTGTAAAGGGTCTAAAAATCGGCAAAGAAAAATGAAGCGCCGAGTGAAGAAGAAAAAGAACAAGAAGAAGCAGATATCCCCCGGCGCTATACGAAACAGAAAGATATCTAAAATTCAAAAAGATGCTCCAAACGCATGAGATCTATGGTTGACTTGTTTAACTAATATAAACCCAAATCTTTTACAGCTATCTCTCACAGGTAATTGTAGTTCTACAATGAGCGGTTGGGACTGGTAATCACTCCAAGCAATTCAACATTTCGCAGCTAGTCCATCCATAGAACGAGGAATGTTGTAAAGCGGAACTCTCACTTTTTAACATCCTACCTACTCAGACATCTATACAGGACACCGATTACGTCACGATTAATCCCCTCAACATAGTTGCTTTGTTGACCTATCCTATAGAGTGCGTTATACCCTCTCTCCACTTTTCTTGCTTCTCGCGTGACACAATCAAAACAATGTCTTGCTCTTTACTCATCTTCAACACCTTCCTAACAGACGAGGCGCCAGTTTGAGAATGAACTGAACTATTGTAAACCACAACAGCCTTAGGAAGCCACTCATCCCAATCATTCTCATTCTCACTCAAACCTTTAACAAATTCTCTTATCGTTCGATTCACTCGTTCCACTGTTCCATTAAAAGATGTCTTGTATGAATTAAAGAACAAATGTCTGACACCATATCGATTCAATATCTGCTCAGAAACCTCAAGACAAAACTCAGCACTACAATCGGAAGGAAGCCTAACAGTCACTCTCAACATTACTGGAAGCATTTGCCTAGGCAGAGTATCAGCACAGAAGCACAGTTCTTGAGAACAACAGGAGGAACACCATCAGGTTGAGCCCAATTAAGGTAGAAAAACACATCTTTGGAAGAGATTCTAATTTTAGTCATAATTAAGTCAGAGGTGGTAGGAGATGAAGGAACAGCACTCGAGTTGAGTTTTAGGCGAAAGTTTGAGCGAAGAGTTAAACTTTATCAGGAGAAGAAACGGCAACTGAGCCGTCAGAATGGAAAAGAGGAGGGAAAGAAAACGGAGTAAAGTTGCTGGAGAGGATCTTAGCTAAATGCCAGAAAGAGCGAGAAATATTAGAATTGGATACGTTTTCACATATTTTGTCAGATGAAGGAATATTTGGCGAGTCGTAGAACAGATTTTGCACGATTTCGGACAAAAATATAAGCTGAATGAGAGTACCTGAATGACGACGGTACCTTCTGAAAGCCTCCTCTCTGTTACGGATGGCATTAGAACAAGTGAAGTTAAACCAAGGTTTTTTTTGCATTAGCAGTAGGAATAGTATGTGGATTGTACGCCCCATGCCCGAGAGAATCACCTCCTTGATGCGCTCAGCACACTCGGTAGGACCCCGGCCACGGAAGCAGTAATTATTCCATGGTAAATCACAGAAATACTGCCTAAGGGCTTCCCAATCAGCTGCGCCAAAGTGCCAAAGGCGTCTCCTCTTAGGAAGATCCAAAGGCCGAATTAGAGCGATCGGACAAGAAACAGATGGAAGATTGTGGTCGGATGAGCCTAACCGAGAAAAAAGTTTGACAGTGTAAAAGGCAAGATGACAGGTAAGAAATAAATCCAGAATGTTGGGCCTAACTCCAAGGCAATCGGGGGTATAAGTAGGGTGCTGTACAATCTGCTCTAGATCATTTAGGATAGAAAAGTTGTAATGTAGTTCACCAGGGATGTCAGTGAAATGGAAGCAAAACCAAAGGGAGTGGTGAACATTGAAATCTCCTAAAATGGAGATTTCAGCAAAAGGAAAGTGGGATAGAATGTATTCCACTTTGGAAGTGAGGTAGTCAAAGAATTTTGAATAGTCAGTAGAATTAGGAGAAAGATTAAGAGCGCAGATGTATTTAGTTTAAGATTGGCATAAAGCTGTAGCCAGAGGGGTCTAGAATTTGGAAGATTAGAGTTCGGAAATACGAAAACAAGTTAGGTCATTGCGTACATATACGCAACATCCACATTTGGAGTGAAATTGAGTATAGAGAAACTAAAAGGGTACAAAAAAGGGGTTGCTGTTAGTCGTCCCAGACACCCGAGTTTTAGTAAGGAAAAGAAGATGAGGTTTAGAGGAGGAGAGGGGGTATTCAACAGATTGAAAATTTGAGGTAAAGCTACGAATGTTGCGGAAGTTTATGAAAAGTGAATCAGGGAAAGTTCCAGAATATCTCGAATAGGCGGTAGCAGATCCAGCCAAGCTTCCCGGGTCTGCGTTCCCGATATCGGCAGCGGGGAACCAAAAGTGGGGACATTTATGGTTGAAGTTGTTGCCATTTTTTTTTTAAATTTTGAAAAACTTACGTAGTGTGCAAAATGCATGTATATGTAGTGAAGAATAGGGAGAGAAGCGTTTGTTTGAGAGCATGCTGGACTGCTCACAGGGTAGATGAGACGGCGAAAGAAAAAACATCAGCTAAGGAGGACAGTGACAAGCAGCGAAACGGGAATTCCAGCACTCCCTATATTCTGTCTAACATCCTCCCCGGAATACTTCCCTGGTCGATAGGTGTCTACAATCTCCTCCTCTAATATATACGAGTATATTATATTTGTACTAATTGGTTCAGGTTTGTTTTGTTTAATTTAATCCTCTTATGAATATCTCATATTGTTTAAACAACCCACCAAGGTTTAAAAATAAATTTTACCCTTTCCCTCTCTTGGGTAATTTATTGAGATTTATGAATACGCTTTTAACAGTAATTTAACATGTAATCACCCTCATGTCCCTGAAACCACATTCCACTTTCATGTACTGGAATAACAGAACCAGTGCTTGAGTGTTATATCTTGGCCATCATATGTGATGCACAGGAAGAGGCAAAACGTTAAATCGTCTCGCCGAATGTGAACGACTGTATCCCAATGAATTAATTTTTGGACATAACAACAACCCTTTGCACCATGCAATCGTAACTCAGCAGTATCTCTGAAAAGTCTTCAGAGTTCATCAAAAGTAATGATTGTCCTCCACATTCACCAGACCTCAACCCTGAACCCTGAAGACTATGTTGTGTGGAAGGTGCTACAAGAAAAATTTATGCAGGCCGCCAGACACCGTTCAACACACTGAAGGAGCTCTAACAACGTATCGAAGGAAATGGTAGGAAATTTTAGTGGAGTATATCCTGACTAACGTTCTTCAATGGAAAAGACGCGTCCACGCTGTGATCAGTCAAAATGGCGGTCACATTCAGCACCTTTTCCATTAAAATGTAAATAAAGTTGATATTCTTATAGAGTGAATGTGGTCCTAAGCCAAATGCGCATGCGCATTGTAGTTCCAAATTCCTATATCAAAGGACAGAGAGAACCTGCTCACATTTTACATTTTGAGTATTGTTGAAAACCTTAATTTTTTAAACACTAATTTGCAACTTTTATAACTTCACTTTCATTTGTGATATTGCAACAAAATTTTATCGCATAAACTAAGATATGATTATTATTATTACTTTTATAAATTTCGGCGCCTTGCAGTAAATGCAAACAGATTGAAATAGTTTTCAATCGAGGACGTTTATTTTGTGCCACCTTATATTTATATATAATATTAATTTTACAAGAAGTCCTGCGAAGAAGAAATTTTTTTAGAAATTCTCCCTTCTCTTTTAAAATTTAATCATTCATGCAGAAAATAATTTACTTTGGAATTCCCTCAGCTTCACCTTTGCCTGAAGCTCACCACACAGACACACACACACACACACACACACACATATATATATATATATATATATATATATATATATATATATAGTCATGCGGTTTGCTTCCAGCTCCCACCCACTGAAGTTGTGAGGTTCTGTGAGAAAATGTTGCAGGTAAATTTTCGTTTCAATCAGTTCATATTTAGCGGTCTACAGATCTACAGAAGCTAAGGCTACCAGACCCTAAGATCCACTCTAAGGTTAGCCCAAGAGAAAGAAGAGAGTAGGGGGATAAAAGAAGAGAATAAAGGGTTAAGTAAGTAGCCAAACCTATCATTCGTGGGTTAACATTCATTCAGAAAAAGAGAGAAAGACTCACCATCATCATCCGCCGGCTACAGTAGTATGGGGGAAAAAGGAGCGAGTGCAATGCAATTGCAAATGTTGATCAATGTTGCAAGAGTGCCAGGGCCAGGGCCAACCCCATTGTTGCAAGGCACCCCCAAATGGGGAGGGGGTTGTTCCAAGAGCAACAAGGGTTATGCAACTTGGCGGAGTTATCTCCCAAGAGAAAGAGAGAGGTAAAGGAGAAAGAGGAAGAGAGGTGTTCGCTTGACAGGAGCCAAGCGCATATTAAGACTTCAGCGTGGCGCACGCTGCTTTATAGGCCCATAATCAGCCAGTTGGCTTAATCAGCCAGTGCCTCCAGGCACTATCAGCCAGTTCGCACAGAGTATACTTCGTTTTGGCATTTACACACCCGTCTTTACATCCAAAGAATATTACGCACACACGAGGCATCTAGCCCCCCTCTTCAACAATGGGGCAGCGGTGCGTAGTATGGTTGAAAAAATGGATCCAAGCCCACTCCCACGCTCATATCTCACCCTTCGATAACCTGCGAAAGGCCTTCGGGTTATTATAACTGAAAGCGACGAAAGTGTAGCTTCAATGTTAAGCTCCCATCACCAAATGGGAAATTTTTCCCTCAATCGTTCTCATATATAGTGAGATATCGGTTAATAGATTAGTCGCAACATTCACATAATGGGGCTTGTCATATGTAATGCTGCACCATATCGACCCTCGGCCACAATTGTAAAGAGCTCTTTGTCTTTAATATTTCTTCTAAGCGTTGATTTTAACTTCAACGTGCGTGCAGGCGTGTCTATGTTTACGACTTCAAACAGTAAATCGGTTGTCAGATACGATTTTTCAAAACTCTTGTTTAAGCCCCTCACAATGTCCATGGCTGTGTCATAATGACCGATTCCTAGTGTTACATTTGTACTATAGTACTGTACCTCACCGAACAGGACTGATCGCATAGTATTGTCTAAGGTTATGCCCAATTTTTCACACTCATCGACTCTTCTAAGGATCAGAAATATGATCTGCTCATTTTCAAGAGTTAAAAATTTGGTGGCTAGCTGGAATTCACAAACACCAACTTCGTACGAATCACGTTCCAACTCAATTGGTCCATAGAGCTCTGTTACAAAGTTGGCCAGGGTGTTGTTAGGAAGTACAGACAGAGAAGAAGAGGACGGGAGTGTGACAAAGAAGTGGTTACGCGCCGTGTTGCATGCTATTTAAGCATCATTATTGCAGCAGCTTTTATGTAGGTATTGAAGCTTTTTGGATACCCAAGCCATTTCACCAGGTACATTTTTCTTTCCTGAACCTTTGCTGCCGAAAATTTTTTAAATTTTAAACACACCTTTTCCTAAATTAAATGTCACTTTCTGCATCTCCTCACGGTAGAAGCCTCCTGCGATTTCTTCCCCATTCAAATCTTCAACGTAATACATTATTATCTCGCCTTTAGGTCTCATAGCACTAACTTTAAAAACCTCACGTGTCCATCCTTGCTCAAATCCCTTCGCGAATTTATTTCCCGAACGTAATAGCCTTACATAATCATTATTTTGGAAATGTGTAGAGTGTGGTGGCGGTGCTCCATCTCTTCTCACCTCTGTGCGCGTACCTCTTTCTGAAACTTCGTTAGATATTGTACCTATCGTACGATGGTGTGAAAGGTTGTATTACGAGGCCAATGACCCCAGAACGTTTATATATCTGTATTTGTTTTTATGTGTAAAATAGCGATGCATGCGTTCCTTTATGATAGTTGAACTCTTTCAGCTAAAGAGGCGTTATGTATAGAACTGCTAGTGTAGTAACTGATATTAAACTCTGTCAGAATGTTCTGAAAAGAGCGGCTTATAAATTCTTTCCCCATATCCGTACAAAAATAGTCAGGAACCCTGTCTTCTTTCAACATAAACGTTTTGGTGGCTTTAGCATCTGTTTCAGGCGATTTATTTTTCAGAGGAATTAGCCACAGTTATCTAGAGAATACATCTATTATGAATAGGATGTAGCGATAGCCGTCGTTATACACTGATTAGCTTTGCATGTCTGTTAAATCCGTTTGCCAAATAGAGTCAATCGAAGCCGCTATTGTCTTGGCCGTTTTAAACCTTTTTCTCACCGGTTTATGAAGTGAATAAGCATTCTGCTCCCGCAGAAAACTATCAACATCTTTTTTCCCTACTTCATCAGTGTAAACACCTCTGTACAGTCTATTCACGCCGCAATAGGCGGCAGGGATAGAAATGTCATAATAGCGTTTACTTAATACAGGGTGTCCCAGAATTAACTATCTATTTCAATGAAATCGGACAAATTTAATAAAAACTGACATAATTTTGTGTTTATTACTAAATTATGATACAAAAACAAATAGATTTATAAATCATAAGTCAAAACTTTATTTACTTGAATGTGATAAGCCTTTTTCATCAGTGTCGAACGCAAGATTCTATGAACTGTTGTCTTGGATATGTTGAGTCTTCGACCGGCCTCCCTAACCGAAGTTGTTGGTTCATCCTCAAACAATTGTCGTACCTGTTCGGTACTGTTACGTGCTGTCCTTGGGCGTCCTCTTCCCACCTCGTCGTGTACGGATCCAGTTCTTTTAAATTTGTTCACAAGTTCACGAATCGCTTTGTCTGTAGGACCGGTTTTGTGGAATCTTCTTGTAAATTTTTCTCTGATTTCATTACATTGCATTCCTTTGATACGGGATGTTACAACAAAGATGCGTTCTTGTGTATTCATTATTAATAGGGTTCTGAAAGAGAATGAAAATAAAACTATGAAAAACTATGAAAAAATTATGAAAATAAAATTATGAAAAAAATTTAGAAATTTATACATTTTTAACACATATTAAACATGATAAACATAAATAAAAGTGTGTTTTTAAAAAATTTGTCCGATTTCATTGAAATAGATAGTTAATTCTGGGACACCCTGTATGTTAACCATTTGCATATTTTAGAGACACGCTTGTTCTCTTCTTTCTCCTCTTCAGAGATGCTACTGCTGGGGATGATGGCGTACTCAGTTGTGACACATGCGAGACTTGCTCCGTCTTTTAACCTATTCAGATTTCCTGTCAATGTTTTGGGGATATTTATTTGTTGTAGTCTTTCCTTAATATGTTTCCATCCTGTTGGCGAAAGACTGTCCCACTCTTACCAGATCATGAACAATGTCAACGATGTTGGATCCTTGTACCCTTGTTCCTTCAACAATGACCTCGCCTGTATCGGCCCACTGTATGATGGGGTCCTCACTCAATAGATTATAAAGACTTAAGCCTTTATTCCTCAATGTATGTGGAGAGTTTTTAACACATGTTCGATGTGTTGTGTTCCGTTTCTTTGGTTGGTCATCTCTAACGTCGGGCCCAGGTCCTGTGTCGCCATGCTCAGCGCTACTCGCGCTGTGCCTAATAACCACGGGGAGCTCTGTCGGATTCTTATAATCTTCGTACTCATGAAGAAATTTCTGCAAAGCCTCTTGGTACAAGATCCTTTTCTCATCAGGTGACTTTTCACTGTTTAATAGGGCTAGCAACTCGCTTTCCATTCTTTTAAGCCTACTTTTACGGGGTTCTAGAGCCGTGTCTGGAATCTTTGAACTTTGCAATGAAGCATACACCTCGTGCGGAATCACTACCACCTTCTTCATTATATTAATCTAGTCAGTAAAGGACCCAAAACTGAAAATAAGATGGGTAGGAATGATCCTCCTCTTTGTACAATAATTCGCTTTTTCTTCCCACAGTTTGACTTTTATGAGCGAGCGCTCGTATTATGTTCTTGTAACGACGTAAGCGAGCCTTCTGAGGGGTTTCATTGGCACATTACATTTTATAACATTAAGACAGATTTCACAGATGCATTTTAAAAAGTCGGAGTCGATATTTTTAACAAACATCTGTTGCAGTGCCCGGGGCAATCGTTGATAGATTTTTATTAATTCACGATATTTCTTCAGCCTATTTGTCATTCTGGAATATACACCGTTTCAGGTTCGTTTGGGAATATATTCGTTCTTAGAAGCACCCTAAACGTGTTTCGCGGGTGAAGGTCACAAAGCAAATATCCATAACGCTGATTGTGGCTTCTTTATAAACCTCCAAAAACTCCTTACGTTGATTCGGGAACATTTGATTGGCTAATACCCAATTTGTGACACATCTCTACGTTGTGCGAATAAGACTAGATATTGTGTATTTAGCGACACATGAAAAATAGATTCTGGTTGATGAAGAATACGCTTATGTTAAGATGGTGGGAGAACACTGTAAATGTCTCGGCAAACGTTTTATCCATTTCCAACATGAGATCGTCAATTACAATAACTGTATGCTCATTACCTTTTAACGAATTAACGTCATATACCCTTGTGGAACAAAATTTCATCTTGGTACTCGTTGAACACTGACTGATACGTCGAATAGCACCATATTACTTTATGCACAAATTTTGAGAAATCTCCCCCTTATCTTTAATGATTTTAAGCATAAATACAGTTTTTCCACATCCTGTAGGGCCAGATATAATACATGTGGAGGGGCTTGTGAACCTGAATTTTTCTACAGATTCCATCTCTAACACGTCACACCCTAAGTGGGTCATTTACAAAATATTACAAATTTTGAGTGCTGTTCCTTATATTTTGTTTTTCTTCTTCCACAGAACCGTGAATGACGACGATGTACACCCCCATCATCGATATCACAGACGAACCCGATGACCGTGCAGCTACAGAACCCTTCCCCGCTGACGAACCCTCACCAGCGACACCTGTAGCATGCGACAGTTCAAAGCGGAAGCATGATGAAGAGCCCTCCACGTCAGGTATAAAGCGTGCCAGGATTGCTCGGTTGTTAGCCCCAGTAATAGAGCCCCAACCCTCTACGTCTTACACACAACCCCCACAATAGTACCTTCCTCAAATATGCCCCATTATTCAGTTCCGGGTACTTCCTCCACAGCAGCTTCTCATACTGTGGAGGATGGTATAACATTCGAGTTGGTGCGCACCGCTACCCCCACCCTGCCCTGACTAGAAATCGGTACGTGGTCAGGGTTGACCCTGGATCCCTGTATACCAACGGACTGCGACGCGTAGTTGAACGTATTGTGGAGTTTGCCCTTCAGAACCGCGACGAACGTGAAGTCCGGACGAGGTTGTCCTTCAGGTTCGGGTCAGATGAGGGACGTAGATGATTTTGGGTGTAATACCGTTCAGACGTTTGGCGGCTGTAGACATAGAATATATCTTGGGCCGTATAATGCAAGCCTCTCAAAGTACATCCTTCAATATGGACAACTTCATGGTAGATATTGACAGAGTATTCCGGGTTGCGGGTCATAGTGCCACACCTTATACTCTTAATTTCAATTCTCCGGTTATTTACAGAAAGCATTTAAACGTCGATCGTGGTTGTGGTTTTATAGCAATATCTTAGCTCATATGTTCACTGTGCTAAATACTTGGACGCAAAAAATTTGGCTGCCTACGGTTGTGCAGCGTGCCCGTAAACTGGCTTCAGATTGTAAGCTTGAGTTTGAGTGTAATATGGGTCCTGAAGAACTGAGAAGGGCCGAGCAGGAAATGAATGCACGTATAGTCGTATTTGGAATGGATGATCGTCGTAGGACTGTGTATGTTTTTAAAAGCAGCGTGAGAGATCGTACAAGACCTCTACTTATTTTAGGATTGTCAGGAACATAGTATCTCCCCTTCCGTGACATAAGGGCTCTCTTGGCCAGTTATGATAAAAGTCGAAAATATGGAAGGCATCATGATTTGTGTAAGGGATGTCTCGAGTTTGCTGATGATATGGTGAAACATTGTAAGGATTGCTACATGGTATATGAACAGTGTAAAAGCCCAAAGTGTGAAAGTCGAGTAGTTGAAACCGAGAAGAAGGAATGTAATGTGTGTAGACGTACATTTTTCAATAATAAATGCTTTGAACTCCATAAATCAATTGGCACTTGCAGGAAAATGAGGATTTTAAGTGCGGTATGTTTCTCATGATGGATAATTGGGGGAATTTCAAACATAAATGCGATGAAATTCACTGTTCTACATGTCACGAAAAATATAAGGCGGATGGAGTGAGGCATGAATGTTATATGAAAGATGCTAAGCCTAAAACTAGCCCTTGTATAACCGTGTACTACGATATAGAAACTTACACGAACGCTGAAACAAAAGAGGTCATTCCACATTTACTCGTAAGTCAGACTATCTGTAATGAGTGCAAGGAGATCGAGTGTGACGAGTGCCACAAACGGACAAACGTTTTAAAAACGACTGCACACGGCAGCACTCTGAAACTCTTTGTATCCTATATTGTCAAATTAACGGAGAAGATAAAAAAAATGACTATATTCTTGCCCATAACGGGGCGAAATTTGACACACAGTTCCTTTATAAGGAGTTGCTTGAACACGAGTCGTCTGAGATATTTGCAGGTGATCCCTTGAAAAGAGGCAACAAACTAATACAGATGCAGATAAGAGGTAATGTACAGTTTAAAGACACCCTGCTATTCACACCTTCTAAATTAGCAAATCTACCCAAGGTCATGGGTGTAGCAGCTGAAGTTTCAAAAGGGTATTTCCCTTACACATTCCTCACTAACGAAACTTTAAATGACGTAGGACTACCTCCACCCAAACATTACTTTAACTACACCAACATGAAGAATAGTGAGCGTGAAGTTTTTGACCGCTACTACAACAGTTTTAATGAAGTTCATCCATACAATATAGCCGATGAATGTGAACGTTATTGCGTGAATGATGTACGTGTACTTAGGGTATGTTTCAGCCTTTAGAAGGATGTACATAGCTCGTTTCAAATGCGATTCGCTGCAAGTCGCGACCACGATCGCCTCATTATGTTTTGCAGTGTTCAAGAATAACTTCATGCCTAAAGACACCTTAGCAGTCATTCATAGAAACAACCGCCGCAGTTATGGTCACAAGGCTATTTACTGGCTCATACACCTACAGCAACAGACCGGGGTATACATAAAACATGCCCGCAACACGGGTGAAGTACCCGTTAAGGTCAATGGTCGTGTTTTCTGTGTTCACGGCCTAAGTGAAGATCCACCCACTGGTGAGAAGACTGTGTATTCCTTTAACTGCTGCTGGTGGCATGGATGCCTGCGCGCTGAATGTGCCTTCACAGGGGACCTTTATGAAAGAACCCCGCAGACAGCCTAACCTCTAGGCTTACAGTTCACTCACAAAATCGTGTGGGAGCATGATTATGTTGCATGGATGAAAAGAGATGCCCAGTACCGTGAAGAAATAAGGGCCATCAAACATTCAATAGTGTTGTACCACCTCAAATGCGATGACAGCTTATTTGGAGGGCGTACAAACCCATTCAAGCTATACTTTCCGCCTACGGAGAGCGTGAAACTCCATTACTACGACTTCTGTTCTCTATACCCAAACGTGATGAAGAACAATCCGTACCCCGTAAGTGCGTCTGAAAAACTGGTGGGTCCAACCAAGCCAACCATCGAGGAATTCTCAGTTAACTTGAATGAGCGCTACTTTGGACTCTCTTTCGTAGACGTGCTCTCCGCTCGCGATTTATGGATGCCGATCTTACCCGTCGTTATAGATCACAAGTTGATGTTTCCCCTGTGCGTGAAGTGCGCAGAGGAGAACAACGGTGATTGTAACCATACAACCAACCAGCTTAAGATCAAAGGTGTATATACAAGCCCAGAGATGGTGGAGGTTTCAGAAGCTACCCAACTTTTTCACACCATATATAAACGCTTTTTTGAAGGATAAAGTAGAAGCATCAGGATATCCGCAAGCGGTTCATACCGTAGATAAAGAAACAGATTATATTCACCGTTACCGATCCCAAATTGTTAAGAATCCTGGCAAGCGCTTTAGTGTAAAGTAGTGTCTAAACAGTCTTTGGGGTAAGTTTGCACAGAATACCGGCAAAGGGAACGTCCATTTGGCAAAAAGTTATAGTGAAGTCTGGGATTATTCCAACGGTCCCGATAAAGAGGTTATGGAGATCGTGAATGTAGGTAATACTTACATAATAAAGTGCAACATCACCGAACTGGCAACAGATACCTTACGGTTACAGACATACCTGTAGCCAGTTTCACAACGGCCTACGCCCGCATCAAACTTTGGGGCCTATTGCACTCTCTTGGGCGGAGGGTGTTGTACGGTGACACAGATAGCGTGATATTCAGAGGGAGGGAAGGTGAATACATGCCCGCTATTGGGGAGTTCCTCGGAGAGCTAACTGACGAGATCAAGGATGAGTATGGCGATGGTGCAGACGCAGCCTCGTTTGTGTCAACAGGGCCAAAAACCTATGGGGTACGGGTGAGGGTAGGGGATGATACGAAGTATATCGTGAAGGCTAAGGGTATCACGCTTAACCATGCGAACCGTCGAGTCGTTAACTTTGACTCGTTGAAGGTTTTAGTGTGCTTGGAAGATGAGGGTGGCCAGTCACCCCAACTGACTGTGGGGACGCACAATTCTCGGGTGCAGAAACTTGGGTAAGTGAAGGAACTTAGGGGCACGAATGTATGCCGTAAAACCTATAGGAAACTTTTCCAGGTGCCTGGTACCTATGATACCATACCATTTGCTACCTTAATCTTTGATTGTATTTATATATATGTTTATTGTTAACGATATGTTTATTTATCATTTATATTTAATTCAATTAAGGTTTCATTTTCTCCTTTGCGTGTGTGCGTCTGTGTCTCTACAGTTAAAGGCTAAGCCCCTCCCACTATAAGGTCGGTCACGTGACTCCTGCCACTACCTGAGGATATCTCTATCCCTGCGTGCTCAGTTGACCTCTGCATATCCTTGAGCTCAAACCTGTATTCTCCCGTGTAGACGAAAAATAGTAATGGCTACCTTTAATATTGAGTGTTCAACGTTTATGAAGTGGTATTCGGCAAAGTGCCAAGATGTGGTGGATACTGAAAAACTCCCTATTCTACCCTTCTTTGATACTTTTAAGGCTACATTGTGCCGTGCGAAGGACCAAGATGTTCAAATACTCTACGGGTATTCTGGCGAGGGCATTGTAGGAAGTAGAAGAAACAACACGTTCAGAAGATATGCAACGGTTATGGATAGTGAGTCTTGTTGATGAGTGGTGTGACAAGCGATATTATACCATGTTACATCATACTGACTACTCGTACCCTACGGTTGAGAATGTAAATCTTGTCATCATGGAGAATCTTAAGTGTTTTTACCATTATATTAATATATATCATTACGAGGTTTGTAGTGAGGTTGTGACTAATGGCCTGTGTGAGTTTTTAACAGACTTTAGAGAAGAGTATCGCTTGTTAAACAAAAATGATAAATATGGGCATATGTTACTCTCAAATAGTGCACCGGATTGTGACGATGTTTAGTTTGTGGAAATGAACGTCTGGTGAGTGATAAAACATTAAAACCGGTATTGCTTCATGCAGCGGAAAATTCTCTTTGCCCAGTATAATGGGCACAAGTATTCAAACAAGCCTGTACACGCTTCAGCAGTTTATGGTGTGACTCGCTCACCCCATCAAGCCGCCCACCCATGTTCCTTACCCCTCCTAAACACACGAGTTCGAACAAACCCGTACACGTTTCATCAGCGTGACTCACTCCGCCCGTCGAGTCGATCCGCCTACCTGTGGCTCAGTCATCTCAGAGCTTGAACCGACTGGACGTGCGAATACGATGGAACTTCCTCTGAGAAGCATTCTCAATGCCGCGTACGATGTGTCCGTGACGAAGTCATTGCGCTTGTTCAGACGTGAAACCAGCACCATTAACTGTGTACTTGAAACGATTTGCAGGCAAGCAAGCAAACGTATTGTTATTTATTTAAGTGTTGAGGAGCTGAATAGTCTTCGTGATGGTTGAGTCGTTGGGTGAGGACAGTTATAAAATACCTGCATGTGTAGGTGCAAGAAGAGAACAGATTAGTGATGCCCCCTCATATGCCGTTGTTTGCACGTTGTGTATAAATAACGATCAGTCATGCATTGTCGACAGAATGTTTGAAATCGTCGGGTTCCGCAAACTGAAGCCCATATTAGACGCTCGTGTTACGGGTATGATTTATTTTGACACGGTTCTTGAATACGCATACACCGCTCTGCTCGACGGATTTAGCGAATGTAGGAATGAACAAGGCGAGAATGGTCTAGAGCTGGATGCATATTTAAAAGGTTTAGACTCTTCGAAATATCCTGAACTTTGGTACAAAGCATTTGAGCGGTACAGGGCAGAGCTTGCCTACTCTGTTCACCCTGAAGAGCTGTATCTCTATATAATGAGTAGCTGTCGTTACGACTTGGAAGAGTATTTCAATTGCCGCAATGCAGAGTGAAGAAGAGTTCACGATTGAAAAGCTCGGAACGGTAAGAAAAAACCCTCGATTGGAAAGAAGTGTTTATATACTTGTATTTAATAATGATGTTGTGGTTAACGATGACCTCTTTTTACGTGCTTTTGATTGTATTCTAACCGTGTTTAAAGATAATTTGCCAACCAAATGTAAAGTGGCCACAAAAATAGTATTGAACGATATGAAAGCCATTTATATCGAGTATAGTATCCGTATAACTTGAAAGGTGAAGTAATGCTTGGACACGATGTGAATGTAGACTCGATTACGTGTAAGTTTAGCGTTTTGCGCCGTAGAACATAAAGTATTTTGATGTATATTTATTTTCAATGTATTTAATTATTTAATTGTGTATATATGTATATTTCTTATACTTACATGCAACTGATTATACTTCGTTTTTTATTTTATTATTTTGAATAAATTTAATTATTTAATATAATTGCATATATATTTATTTTTCCTGTACTAATATATTGATGGTTATACTACATCGTTTTGTATATTTTTGATTATATATATATATATATATATATATTTCTCGTTCGTATTTCTTATGCTATTATTATTTTTTGGTCATATATATTTCATTGTATATTTATTTTGATTATATATTCATCGTTCGTATTTCTTATGCTATTATTATTTTTGATCATATATATTCCATTGTATATTTATTTTTTATATATTTCGTGAAATTGAATCCATTAATTCGTCTAAATAAACAGAATGATGCAATCGTGTTTTATTTAATTCTTTTGGTTGTAAACGACATTTAATTATCATATATCAACCGACCGTATTTTAAAACGGCTGACGGATTTCTAAGCCAACTGTCAAAAATATCTGTATAGCGCAATCTGGCAACCCTAATAATGTACACCTGAACAAGCCATTTACGCCTTCCAAGTCAACTGGCTGGTTAAGCCAACTGTCGAGAATATATGCTTTAATTAAATAAATAGCGCAATCTGGCAGCTCAGCCAGATAAGCCAACTGGCTGATTATGAATATATTAAGACAACGGCCGCTCGGCTGAAGTCTTAACATGCGTTTGGCTCCTGCCATGCGAACACCTCTCTTCCTCTCCTCTCTTTCTCTTGGGGGATAACTCCGCCTCCAAGTTGCATAACCCCTTGTTGCTCTTGCAACATTCCTCCCTCTTCCTTTGTTGCTTAACAACTTGCAGCATTCCCCCAGCCCTAATTTGTTGCAGAACCTTATGCAACATTGATCAACATTTTCACTTGCATTACACTCTTCTTTTGAGCCCGTCGGAAAAATAGTCGAAAAGAATAGGAAATGGGTGAAAGATGAAAAGAAGTAAATAAGAACGCTTACAAACCATGCAAACACAGTCTTAACTCAAACACTGTCATGCCATGCAAACTACAGACATGTAAGTAAAGAGAGGATAAGAAAAGAAAAAAAGTATGAAGAGTATAACAAAAAGTGGGTTAGTTTACACTACGAGCTACATCTAAGTTCGTGTTAGTGAATTTTTTTTTTTTTTAAATAATTTTATTGCTGGCATATCACACGCTGGCATGTCACAAGCTGGCATTCATCGTCAACAGACTCATCCTCGACCATTACCCTAAGAGCTCCTGTTGCTAATTGTTTTATTATTTTAAATGACGTTAATATTTTTAAAATGCCTAACTAAACGGTTTTTAAACGTATTAACGTTGGTAGAGTTCACGACTTTATTTTAAACTTAAAAAAGTTTTTAGCGATGTTAGTAATGAAACATCTGCTACTTAATTTAAATCCGTTATTACGAGTATTGCTCTTATCAAAAGTGAACAGTTTGTCAAAATTTACGTTATCGATTTTATTAACGATTTTTAAAACTTCAATAAGCAACCCCTTTAATCTCCTAGTTTCGAGTGAATGTAAGTCGAACTCTTTAATCCTATCTTTGGAAGACTTGTTGCGTAGTGACGGAAATAGTTTCGTAGCGCGTCGCTGAACCCTGTACTCATTCATTAGCCAAACTCTGTACTGAACTGACGCATTTTCTGAGCTCTCTGATATTGCATAGACTTTTGTATGTTGTTAAGAATATTACTTTTGCAAAGTTTTGAATTTTATATACTTGCGTTTATATTCACATTGTAAAAGTTAAGTAATTGAAAATTAGTGGTTTTTAGCGATTTAAAAGTTTTCATAGCGTGCCGGCTTAATTTAATTTGAACTTGTGACGGTTATAAACTAATTTCTAACTGCGCGATGCCATCGCAGAAAGCGTCGTGTGTTAGGTGTAGGGTAAACCGGTGGTATTCGGAATTTAAGGATTATAACGGCGGTTTGTTTCGTTTGCGAGTTAATGGAGGAAATAGTTGACATAAAACGCAGTGTACGTGAGGTAACGGGGAGACTTGCAACGCTTGATGAGGGCAGGGGTAGCGCTACGGTTGACGGAAGCCGAACCAATACTAACGCTGAAGACGTTAGTA
Organism: Bathynomus jamesi; assembly: GCA_023014485.1. NCBI lineage: Eukaryota > Metazoa > Arthropoda > Malacostraca > Isopoda > Cirolanidae > Bathynomus > Bathynomus jamesi. The sequence goes on along the minus strand of JAJOZX010007853.1, from coordinate 79,709 downwards.
ATTTGAAGGGTGAGGTGCGTAACCTAGTTTCTAGTTTAGGTAGCTTGTCGGGAAGGTTGGATAGAGTTGCGGAAGGGGTTAAGGTTGGTCCGAGAGTAGTAGATGGTGAGGGATTTAGAGAAGTTAAGGGTGGAGCTAGGCCGCGTACGTTAGTGATAGGAATACCCCCCCCCCTATCGAGGTTTCGAACCCTTTCGCCCATTTGGAAAGCGACGTGAATGAGGGGGAAACTATTTTAATTGGGGTCTCTTTAGTGCGCCACATGACAAAGAGTTCGTTGAACGGCATCCAACCAAGAGGAGGAGGGTCTGTCTACCAGGGGCCAGGGTTGACAGACAAAGTGGATAGGATTGACGTTGCCTACCGTCACTCGATGTTGGTGACGATGGTAGGAGGCAACGACTCGTATAGGCCCGACACGAGAGTGCCTGATCTTTTCGAGAGATATAGGCGGTTAATTAGGTACCTGTAGGCGAGGTCAGATAGGTCTTTAGTTCTAGGTATTACCCCTAGGCACGGGTTGGGTCTTAGGATTACGTCAAAAACAATATTTTTGAATACTAAATTAGAAGAGATTTGTGCTGAGGAAAATGTACCCTTCGTAAAGCTGTAGTCCGAATTCAGTGATCCTAGCCTTTTTATAAAAGATGGGGGTGCATTTTAATGAAATAGGTAATGCTGGCTAGGTAGGTTAATAGACGAAAACGTGCGAAAGCTGTATAGGTCGAAACCTTCTTTAAACGTTGTGGGTACGGGAAACGCGGGCCCGACGTGAAAAATAGTTTGAAACGCCGGCCCGTGGTAAAAAATAACTTAAACGTCTATTATTGTAACGCGCGTAGTATTAGAAATGAATTAAACGAATTTAAGGCGAAAATTTATTCCGGCAACTACGATATAGTTGCTATCACTGAAACGTGGTTAAATACCGTGACTCGGGACTTGTTGGGGGAACTTGATATACCGGGTTTTAAACTCTTTACTAATGATAGGTTACGTAGGTTTGGTGGCGTTTTGCTGTACATTCGTAATTCCCTTAGGGCTATCGAGGTTAAGATAGATTTTCCGGCAGCAATTAATGCGATATGCGTTGAAGTTAGGGCGCGTAGTATTAGTTTTAATTTTGTTGTTTATAGATCTCTTTCAACCCTTCGACACCGATACTAGATTTTACTCACTTCTTGGTAACTTTATTGACAATCGGAATAGTATAATTGTCGGGGACTTTAACTGCCCTAATGTTAATTACGAGACTTTTACTGGTAATGAGGACGGTTTGAGATTGAGTTCATGGTCATGGAGGATAATTTTTTACGACAGATAGTTGCCGAACCAAGGCACGGTGACAATATTTTAGATTTGGTGATGACGAACGGCGAAAATATAGTCGATAGTTTAGAAATAGGCGAGAGTTTAGGATGTAGTGATCGTCAAATTCTGAGGTTTAAGTTATCGATAGAAAACGCTAAGGATAGTAACGTAATAGAAGTCCCTGATTTTCGTAGGGCTAATTTTGGTAGTTTTGCGGATAGGATGAGAGTAGTGGACTGGGATAACTTATTTATGGGTAATGACACAAATTTGCATTGGGAGGCGTTTAAAGAAAGTTTTATGACTATTGAAAGGCAGTTTATTCCTCGTAGGCCCAAGCGCGCTAGAAATTATGGTTGGCCCAAGTGGTGGAAAATAGGCGAGTTCATAAACAAGCGTAACAGAGCCTATAGACTTAATAAGCGCAATGTCACGGCAGCTAACTTTAATAGATATATCGGGCTTAGACGTCAGGTTAAAAGATCAGTTAGGAATGCTAAACGTAATTTAGAGATACTTATATCTGCGGATAGTAAACATAATCCAAAGAAGTTTTTTGAATACGTCAGTAATCGTAAGCCGTTAAAAGATAACATGAGCTCGGTAGTGGATGTTAACGGCGCTTTGGCTTCTGACGCTCAGGCGATGGCGGGTATTTTAAATAACTTTTTTGCGACAGTTTTTGCCGTAGAAGACGTAAATAATTTTCCCCGACGTGGACGATATCGTTCCATTTAGTAGCGAGACTATTTTGGATGAAATAACTGTTTACGAGGGTGAGATTGCGCATTATATCGATAGGCTAAAAGTTAGGGCTCTTTTCCGTTCTAGCCCAGCAACAAAAAATGAAATTATATATTTTCTACTGTAGTTTTACTTGTTGAATTTAATAATGTATATCTTTTGGAGAAATTAATAACAAAAGAGTTATAGTCCGTTAATTTTATTTAAAAGTAGAGATTGCATTTAAGATTTCAATAATAGTCCTTTCCTTTTTTTCTTCAAAGAAATTCACATAAATAAGAATCTCATATTTGTTGGTGTTCCCCAATGTTTATTGTTCCTTTGTTTAGCTAAATCAACTGTACGCCCTGGACGATTGGTTAGGTTAGGTCGTGATATTTTCGTTAGCCTTATAAGGTTAACTAAAGGAGGCTGAGGTAGAATGTTATTTCCTTAACTATGTTTATGAAATTCCATTTATCATCCATAACAATATCTACAAAAGAGAAAAAAATTAATAATTATAACCATAACTAATTAAAGCACGAATACGTTCTCCAAAATAAATTATATATTATTGAATTCAGCAAGTAAAAGTAAACTAGAAATTGTTGCTGGGGTACAACGGAAAAGATCCAAAGTTAGCAAGGCTCCAGGCCCTGACACTTTTTACCCCATACATTTGAAAGATTTGAAAGACGTTATTGTAGGCCCCTTAACGAAGATTTTTTATTAGTCACTCGAAACGGGGATTATTCATGAAGACTTCAAACTACTTAACGTTATGCCGATTTTTAAAAAAGGCGACAGCACGGTACCTAGTAATTATAGGTCCATTAGCTTAACGTTAATTGTAGGTAAACTTTTGGAATCCGTAGTTAGGGATCGTATCATCGATCACTTAGAAAGTACAGTAGAGATTTGATTAATTGTAGTCAGCATGGGTTTCGACGTCATAGATCTTGTTTAACTAATTTGTTAGAATTTATGACGAAATAGTGCGCGAATACGATAGGCATAGAGCGGCTGACGTTATTTATTTAGATTTTAAAAAGGCGTTCGATACAGTACCGCATGGAAGATTAATTGGAAAGGCTAAAGCGCACGGTATACGCGGTCAGGTGTCTAACTGGTCAGAGGAATGGCTTCGTGCGAGGAAACAGAGGGTCGTTGTTAATGGTAGTGAATTGGGTGGTTGGATGTAGGTAGCGGTGTCCCACAGGGTTCAGTGTTAGGCCCATTGCTATTCGTAATTTACGTTAACAACATAGATGTAGGAGTGACTTGTAACGTGTCAAAATTCGCGGACGATACTAAAATAGGCGGTAAGGTTGTTAACGAGGACGATAGAAATAGGCTCCAAAACGATGTAAATAGGATTATGGAGTGGACGGATAAGTGGCAGATGCAATTTAACGTAGAAAAATGTAAAGTTTTGCATGCAAGTTCTCGAAACAATAATTACACGTACACGATGGATGATAGAGAGTTAGCGAGCGTTGACGAGGAAGTAGATTTAGGCGTACGCGTATTTAAGGATTTAAAATTTAGGAACCAGTGCCTGAAGTCTTGCGCAGAAGCTAATAGGATGTTAGGCTTCATAGCGGGTTGTTTCGAAATTAAATCGAAGGATATTATATTGCCCCTTTACAAGTCCCTAGTCAGGCCTCATTTAGAATATGCCGCTCAGTTTTGGTGCCCGTATTTGCGTGAGGATATTGATAGGTTAGAAAGGTTTCAGCGTCGTGCCATGAAACTAATTCCGTCATTGCGCAACAAGCCTTACGAAAATAGGACTAAAGAGTTCGACTTGCATTCAGTCGAAACTAGGAGATTAAGGGGGGACCTTATTGAAGTTTTCAAAATCGTTAATAACATCGATAACGTAAATTTTTACAAACTTCACTTTCGATAATAGCAATACTCGTAATAACGGATTTTAGTTGCGTGGCAGACGTTTCATTACTAATATCGCTAAAAATTTCTTTTCGTTTAAAGTAATTGATAAATGGAATAATCTTCCCGCCCCGCACTCGTCGTAAACTCCACCAGCGTTAATATGTTTAAGAACCGTCTAGATAGGCATTTTAAAAATATTAACGTTGTTTAAAATAAAATAAAAACAATTAGCAACAGGAGCTCTGGTGGTGGTCGAGGATGAGTTGGTTGACGAAAATGCCAGCTTGTGACATGCCAGCGTGTGATATGCCAGCAAAAAATTAATAAAAAATTAATAAAAAAAAAAAATTAGACTAACAAGAGTGATAGGTGTTGCTACTTCCTTAACCCCTTATTCTCTTCTCTTAACACCCTACTCTTTCCTTTCTCTCGGGCTAACCTTAGAGTGGATCTTAGGGTCTTTGTTAGCCTTAGCTTCTGTAGATCTGTAGATTCTCACGCAAGTATGGACACCAAAACTGAACGTCATATTCTAAATGAGGCCTGACTAGGGGCTTGTAAAGCGGCAATATAATAGTCTTCGATTTAAATTCGAAATTATACCTAAATACTTCCTCATCAACGCTCGATAACTGTCTATCATTCATCATTTACGTGTAGTTGTCACCAGAACCTATATGCAAAACTTTACATTTATCTACGTTAAATTGCATCTGCCACTTATCCGTCCACTCCATAATCCTATTTATATCGTCTTAGAGCCTATTTCTATCGTCCATGTTAACAACTTTATCGCCTATTTTAGTATCGTCCGCGAATTTTGGCACGTTACTGGTCAAGCCTACATCTATGTCGTGAATGTAGATTACGAACAGCAATGGGATTAAAACTGAACTCTGAGGGACACCGCTACCTACATCCAACCACCCCGTCTCCCTACCATTAACAACGACTCTGTTTCTTGGCACGAAGCCATTCCTCGAACCAGTTAGCTGCATGACCGCGTATACCGTGTGCTTTAACCTTCGCAATTAGTCTTCTATGCGGACCTGTATTGAACGCCTTTTAAAAATCTAAATAAATAACGTCAGCTGCTCTATGCCTATCGTATTCGCCCACTATTTCGTTATAAAACTCTAACAAATTAGTTAAACAAGATTTATGGCGTCGAAACCGATGCTGACTTCTTTTAATCAAGTCGAAACTTTCTAAGTGATCGACGATACGATCCCTAACTACGGATTACAATACAGGGTGGGCCGTAAGTTTCCATACATAGGAAAAATAAACATTTTTTTATGGACAACCATTTTTATTTATATAATATGCTCTACATGGTTGCCATTGTTTTGAAAACACATTTCAATACGTGTTCCCCACTGTTGATGAACACGCATTAGCACAGTTGACGTTATGCTTGTAATGGCGTTGGTGATACGTTCCTTTAGATGATTTATGTCTCGTATCTTTTCCTGATACACCATGGCCTTCAAGTGCCCCCAAAGATAGAAATCAAGGGGGGTGAGATCTGGGGATCTGGGAGGCCACTCCACAGGACCACGCCGACCAATCCAAGCATCCGGAAACTGCTGATCCAAATACCGACGCACGTGAAGACCATAATTTAAATTTTCCTATGTATGGAAACTTACGGCCCACCCTGTAGTTTACCGACAATTGACGTTAAGCTAATAGGCCTATAATTGGTAACTACTGTGCAGTCACCGTTTTTAAAAATGGCATTAACGTTAGCTAATTTGAAGTCTTCAGGAATAATCCCCGCTTCCAGTGACTTATTAAAAATTGTTTTTAATGGGCCTACGATAATGTCTTTCAAATGTCTAGGATAAAGCGCGTCAGGGCCTGGAGCCTTGCTAACTTTTAGCTTATCGATATAATGCGCAGTCTCACCCTCGTAAACAGTTATTTCATTTAAAATAGTCTCGCGATTAAATGGAACGATATCGTCCACGTCGGGGACGTTATTTACGTTTTCTACGGTGAAAACTTTGGCAAAAAGTTGCTAAAAATACCCGGCATTGCCTGAGCGTCGGAAGCCAAAGCGCCATTAGCGTTCACTAGAGGACGCATGTTATTTTTTATCGGTTTACAATTATTGACGTAGTCAAAAAACTTTTTCGGATTATATTTACTGTCCGCAGCTACAAGTATTTCAAAATTACGCTTAGCATTCCTAATTCGCTCACGATTTTCAAATTTCATCCTTCGATCACTGTAATAGATATTATATGGTATGCACTACAGCTCCACCGCCTCTGGGTCCCCCCCCCATCCACGAGCTGATGGCTGAGTTCGGCTGTTTGGAATGTCGAGGCTTGCTCTTCGACTGCTTTCCTCTTTCGGACGTCTTCCTCTGCTTTCCGCTTTGCAACCTTCTTCTGCTCCGCCAATTTTTTGTCGACGGAGCCCATTGTGCCACGCGACCGGGCTCTCTCTGAGCGAGAAGGAAGTCGCGATCTTCTTGAAACTGAATCATCTGGAGAGCGTTTCCATGTGCAAAGTCAAACAAATTGTTCAGTTGCTTTTGAAAGACGTCTCGTTTTGGACATGTTTTGGATTTCGCCTTCCCTTGTTCTTTTTCAAAGCCTACAACTCTTTGAAGAAGACCAAAGGCTCCTCCAAACAGTGGTCCTTCCGGCGTGTTGGTATGCGGGCTCTTTCCCAAATTGAGAAAACTTCCTCCAGCACTTCTTCGGCGCTTTGTTTGGTGTCTTTCTTATTCACATGATGCAAAAAAACACCTAGGACTTGGCCATTTGAAAGCAGTTTACTGCCTAAAATATTTTGGTTCAGTTTGTCCAACAAGTAAAATCCACGCGTTTTTGACATGACCGTCACCGAAAGTAAATGTAACCAATATAAACCAATGTATGGTATACCAAAATCTAATAAAATCTATTTCTTATAGCTATATTTAACACTCCAACCTGTGAAAGAGAAGAAAACGACATTAATTACCACCTGTAATAGACCATAGTAATGAGTGACTCAGAAAAGAACATATAACCCCATGAGCGACCACTAATTAAGCACCGATGTGAGTGAAATGTTTCATAATTTACTTTCTGCTATAGTGACACAGATTAGCCGGGTGGGAGCTGGAAAAATCGAAAGTTTAATTTTATGGATCACCCTAATATACGAGGGCCACTCAATATATTTTGTCCCACCTTTTTTTTCTTTCCAAGTTTCCTTGTAAGTTCTAGAAATTTTTTACACAAGTACGTAGTTACATACCTTTTTTACAAGTTTTAATTTTTCCATAGAGTCTCCATCCTTTTCTACGGCTTTCCTCCACTTCGAAACAAGGGCCTTTATTCCTTGCTGGTAAAAGTCCGCTGTGTTCCTCTGGAGTCACCTCTTAACCTCCTCAACACCCTCATCGTCACTCTGAAACTTTCTTCCACGAATAGCATCCTTCATTGGCCCAAACAAATGGAAGTGTGAAGGTGCCAGTTCCGGGCTGTATGGAGGGTCGGGTAACACAGTCAAGCGCATTTTTGTGATGGCCTCTCTTGTTTGCAAACTGTTGTGTGGTGTTGCGTTATCGACTTATCGTGCAAAAGAAGGACGTCTTCCAGTTTTCTCTCCGGTCGAACTCGCTTTATATGTCTCTGGAGTCTCTGTAAGGTAGCAATATATGCCTCTGAGTCGATTGTTTGTCCTTGTCTTCATAATGTCCACCAGAATCACCCCTTTCATGTCCCAGAAGATGGCGGCCGTAACCTTTCTTGCAGAGGGAGCCATTTTGAACTTTTTCTTTAGTGGAGGAGTCTGCGTGATGTCACTCCATGGATTGGCATTTTTTTTCAGGTTCAAAGTGGTGTACCCAAGTCTCATCCCCAGTCACAATTCGTGAAAAGAAGTCATCCTCTTCTGTCTCGTATCGAACCAACGACTCAGAAGCAATTTCTTTTCTTTGGGCTTCGTGATCTTCAGTCAGTTCGCAAGGAACAAACCGTGAACACACTTTTGAGTATCCCAGTTGCCGAATTATCGTCTTCACACTTCCTTCACTAACTCCTAGCTCCAGTGATAGCTCCTTGTAAGTGACGCGCCGATTTGATCGAATGATGCTGTTAGCACGTTGCACAATGTGAAATGTCACAGCCGATGCTAGGGCGACCGCTGCTTGGCTCATCATCGAGGCTGGCTCTCCCTCTCTCCGATGATCTCACACGTTTAGACCAGCGTCCAACTGTGCTTCGATGAACAACAGCATCCCCGTAAACGTTTTGAAGACGTTTGTGAATATTTCCAACTGTTTCCTTCTCTGCGGTTAAGAAGTCGATAACAGCTCTTTGTTTACGACGCACATCACTGTCAGACGCCATTATCGAAACTGCGTTAACCTTCGGTTTTATACAAGGGCGTTTAAAAGCGGTTTTATACAAGGAGGGGAGGTTTAAACTGGAAAAATCCGGTTATGTGAAGCGCAGAAAGTTCAAACTTACGGCCCAAAAGACATTTCAGCCCCATGGCCTATTATTTATCTAAGAAAAAATGGTGCGGCAAAATATATTGAGTGCCCCTTGTATGTATATATATATATATATATATATATATATATATATATATATATATTAGGTCATCCCATAAGTAATGCGGCATTTTAAAATTTTTTTATTTTTTTATTTTTATCAGTATTTTACGGATAGAAATCAAACAACTCTTTGAAGTTATTTATATTTAAATAAATATTTATTTAAATATAAATAACTTCAAAGAGTTGTTTGATTCCTATCCGTAAAATAATGATAAAAATAGAAAAAAAAAATTAAAAAATGCGCATTACTTATGGGATGACCTAATGGGTGATCCAGATAAATGGGACCCATAAAAAAAAGCCAAATATTCTTAATATTTAATTCCTTTCATAAAAAACTATATATCATTCGAAAGAGTAGAGTTACAAGTTTATTATGAAATATTTATTTTTTTAAAATGACTCCTTTTAAATGTGCTCCATTAGTTGCCAAGCATTCCAGTGTTCTCGCTTGTAAGTTCTGCATCACTTTTGCAAGAGTGCGGTGGTATGGCCTGTATCTCATTTGTGATGGCGGCCTTCAATTCTTGCAAGGTCGTTGGGTTATTTCCGTAGACCCTACTCTTTAAATATCCCCAGAGATAATAATCTAAGGGAGAAAAATCCGGAGACCTTGCGGGCCATTCAACGTCTCCAAATCTTGAGATTAACTCGCCTGGAAACGTTTGACGCAAAACTGCCATGCAGTTCCTCGTGGTATGGCAGGTAGCTCCGTCTTGTTGGAACTAGTGGTTTTCTAGCCAAAGATCTCTTAATTTAGGAATAAGGAAATCGGTCAACATTTTTTCGTAGCGATCACCATTTACAGTGACCGTGTTTCCGGTGGAATCCTCGAAAAAGTACGGCCCTATGATCTGAGATGCAGTAAGACCACACCAAACAGTTACACGCTGACTATGCAACGGGACTTCGGTAATATTCAATGGATTTTCTGTTGCCCAGAAACGACAATTTTGTTTGTTTACAGTTCCATTCAAGTGAAAATGGGCTTCGTCTGACATAATCAAAGTTGCTAGAAAATTGGTGGTGTCATTTACCTTCTGTTGGATCCATTGACATAATTGTCGTCTTCGTGCGAAATCTCCATCGTTTAGTTGTTGCACTGTTTGAATTTTATTTGGAAAGAGCATTAAATTTTGCTTGAATATACGGTGTGTTGTTCCATATCCAACTCCTAACAGCTGAGAAGCACGTCTGATGCTTATGTTAGGATTATCCTGTACAATTTCATGAGTTCTGTTAATGATCTCGTCTATCCTTGCTGTGCGCACTCTTCCAGTTGGTTTTCTTTTTCCAATGCTGCCAGTTAGAGAAAAATTTCTGACACACCGACGAATTACTTTCTTAGAAGGTGATTTTGACATCTGAAAATTTGTCTTGAAAGATTTTTGAGCTGAAACTACACTTCTTCCATGCTCATAATATTGCTCAGTTATGAAACGCAGCTGTTCCACAGTCCATGCAGTCATCTTGAAGGGTTAGTTTTAACTAACACTTTTATTTTGTTTTGTATCTTATCTTGTCTTGTATTGTCAAAACCTATACAATCCTGTACAAACTTGTAACTATCCTCTTTCGAATGATGCATATGATTTTATAAAAGGACTTATACTTTAAGAGTTACAGGGGTTTCTTTTGGGTCCCATTTCTCTGGATCACCCTTTATATATATATATATATATATATGCTAAAAAATAATGAAAAGCTGAACACTAAATCTTAATTAAATTTTCCTAAACGAAATACCAAATATTGAATCTTTTAAGAATTTAAAGCTTGCATATTTGCATAAATTTAATGGATTGACGTAATGACTCAGAAAAAGTAAAATTAATGAATTATATAATAAATTCTAATGAATCATAGTGAATTATTATTCAATGAATCTTCTCTATTATTTAAATGGATGCGAATCAGTACATTACAATAACTTTAGTTTATTGTTTGTTTAGTTTTTAATTACGTTATTGTTTTTAACATGGATAAACAACAACAATCAGTGAAGGGGCCTAAAAATGGCACAGCGCTCAAGCCAGACGAACGCAGCCCTATTGCTCTAACTCCTGAAATATTGTTATCAGCACCAGTGGGAGTTAAACCTCCGATCTCAATGTTTCAATGTCTTCACTTCTCTTATAGGGAAAACGGTGTTGCCCTACTGGCCTACGGACGTTGTACTGTATATATATATATATATATATATATATATATATATATATATATATATATATATACAATGTCCGTAGGCCAGTAGGGCAACACCGTTTTCCCTATAAGAGAAGTGAAGACATTGAAACATTGAGATCGGAGGTTTAACTCCCACTGGTGCTGATAACAATATTTCAGGAGTTAGAGCAATAGGCTGCGTTCGTCTGGCTTGAGCGCTGTGCCATTTTTAGGCCATTTTTAGATGCTAGTGACTTGGATGATGTATCCCGAATATCCTATTTAAAATATTTTTCAGTGAAAGTTAATGGAATATTAAATCGAAAAATTAAGTCAAGCATTAAGCCAGCGTCCGTAGCCTACCATAATGAAAGTGTATTACCTGAAATATTAAAAAAAAACTTCCCATCTTTGGGTGAACTATATATATATATATATATATATACTGTATATATATATATATATATATATATATACTGTGTGTATATATATATATATATATATTATATATATATATATATATACTTATATATACAGGGTTGCCCAAAAGTTCCTTTACCGAACTTTTGGTAGCAATACTCTGAAGCTTTCACTAGGAAAAATACAAAAAACATATTTTACTTGTACATTTATGATCTACCAAAAAATGTACACCCAAATAACATATGTAATTGTAACAAGAATGGGAATGAATGAAAATGAAATGCACAGGTTAAGTTAAATGTTCAAAATGGCCTCCATTTTCTTGTATACAAGCTTCATAGCGTTTATAAACACAATGACACATTTTCTTGCAAAGTTCTTGATTATTTGTCAAAGCCTGGAATTCATCTTTTATTCTGTCTTTGAGGTGCTCTAAACTTCTTGGTTTTGAATGGAACACTTTATCTTTCAAGAGACCCCATAGCGAGAAGGCACAAGGAGTTAAGTCTGGAGACCTTGCTGGCCATTCAACAGTTCCTCTTCTTCCAATCCATATATCAAATGTTTCGTCCAAGAATTGTCTGACGTTTCGTCCATAATAATAGGGGGGGGGGGTAATCCTAAATTTTGCTCGGGACAAGCGCAAAATTTGAATACACCATTTCTAAGCCCGATTTTATATTTAAATTTTTTTTCCGAAACCTCTTACCCCTCTATACAGCCCCCCCCCTGAAGGCATACATATGTGTATTTTCTGTTTTTCTGCTATATAATCGATATCTATTGCCAGATGTACTTTGTAATATGTCCTTTATAGGGTTTTCAGGGTCGCAGAACACGAATACGCATTCGTAATGGAACTCTGAAAAATCATTATGGCGAAAATCCAAGGTGGCGGTCAAAATCACAAATTTTTGGGCATTTGAAAGTGAAATGTGGATGGAAATACTACAAACATTCATTATACTATATTTAATTGGGGGTTTGCGACAACACTGAACAGAATTATGCAGTTGACAAGGTATTTGTTAGAACTAATACAGTTAAACCATGAACTTTCAACCCATTTGAGACCACCAAGGACAATAAGGAGAGTGCTAAGTGCACAAAGACCGATTTAAAGATGATTTTCACACATTCTATATTTGTATAAAGATCATAGTATATTATCATACACGCATATTATTCATTTCAATAATGTGTCTACTGCATGGTTGAACTCACTGATTGTGACCTGAACTTTACAGCTGAGAAAAAGCTTTAAATTAGTCCTTCATTAGATGGAATATATCACTAGTCTTTGGCACAGAAAGAGCGGTATCTCGTGCATATCTGACTTCGAGATAAAGACGGATCAGCTTCTGCGAATCGTCCACATTTGATTCTTCGAGATAATTATCCACTTGCTCACTAGCCTCCAAGTCTTTTTAATTCTTCCAGGTCTCTATTTCTCCTGCGGTCTACAGCGACATTCGCAATCTCTTTAGTCTGTAATCCTTGTTTCTGTAATTGTTCTTGTACGCTCCACTCTCTCATTATTTCCGGAATTTTTGCAGTTCCAATTTTCCTATAGTGTTTGAAAAACCCTGTTGGTTGTTTTTGAATGAACGCAAGAGATTTAGCTTTGACCTGCGCTGCCGACGCGCACGCGAGTTGCTTGGCGCCTCTTCTGCCGAGTTCATAGTTGATGAACTCTACACCGCGCTCAGAGTCCAAGTTGTGAATTGGCGCCTTGTCCAGTTTTTCACAGTCCAATTTTGAGAGAGCATGTTCCGCTGATTCGTCAAATTCTCCGAATCCAAAGATATCTCCCTTTTGTTTCTGAAATCCTTCAGCAAGCTCTGGCAATATCATACCCAAAACCTTTGTGACTTCAGTACTCATTTGGAGAGCTGTAGCTTTGATAGCATTGCAAATATCATCGTCATATCGTGTTTGTTGGAATCTTTCAACAGACACAAACTCAAATGCCAGCGTATCCACTTCCAACAGTTTAGCCAGATCAGTAGAAACGAGGTCTTGGTATAACTGTTGGAATGCTGGAATTAGCTTTGAATAATTTGTACTCGTCGATATCTTCAGTGAAAGGAACGGCTCCACTAAATGAAGTCCAATGAGAGCTCCGGCTTGAGAGCCCCAGCCGTGTACACAACTCTCAAGAAGTCCAGATCCAGGAAGCATCGTACGATGCAGGCCAATTGGTTCGTCACATACTCAAATTTTCCGAGAAATGTTCCCATATCGTCAATGTGATATAAGGTTGTGGCACATGTCAACGTCAATCTGTTGAAACGTTCATCTTTTAGACTGACAGATTTGTTTCGCTTCGGCGCGATATGAGCGTCGAAATCGTTGGCTTTGTTCCACGGTTTGTGGTCATAGTCATGATTTATCAATCTGGTTATACAGTCCAGCGCTTGTTCGGTCACACTCGAGGATGAAGTTGTGGTATTGACGAGAAAGGTGGAATATATTTTATCTCGCCCAATGGCATTTTCTATTTCGATCCAGTGTTTAGTGATCACTCGATTGAACATGAGAGTTGGGTGGACATTGCACAACAAATGATCCGGGGCATGTTCTGATTCTAGCTTCTTGGCCACCATTTGTTCGACAGAGAGATTATGGGATGTTTGATCAGTGATCACAAAGTCTATCTTTCAAACAGTTCCTTCGAACTAACTCCGCTCGCTGCTTCCAATATGTTCAACATGGCAACTTTCAAATCCACCAAGTTCTCTCTACTTTCCGTAGCAATCGGAAATGTCTGGAGAGGTCTGTATTTTCCATTTACCGTCATTCCCTGCACCGAGAAAGAACCAGCTCCCTGTTTTTTCGAACCATCAACAAAAAGCAAAATAGGTAACTACCGACTTTTGATCTGATTACATGATCTCTTTCACAATTTCATGCAATGCTAGCGCTTCAATGTTCTTTCTGGCTTGTCGAATATTGCTAGACTGTGGTAGAGTGTCTAGGTCTACTAAATCTGGCGATTCGTCATGAAATTTCCATTTCCAACCAAATAGTTTATTGCCAACAATCACTACGGCTCCCGCAGCTTGACTATCTGACATGTGATGAGAACATTTGAGTTGGTCCATTGCTTCGTAAACCTCGGGCCTTACTTTTCTGACACTTTCTCTTATGTGCTGGTACTTTAGCGGCAACTCATCCTTTTCAATTTTTTTTGTCTATGGGACAGTTTACGACGCTTCCGACCCGTAGACGTGGAAAGCCCATCTGATTCTGATGTGCTAATTTGGAAGTCACTATGATTCGGATCATCCTAGATAGTTCACTGAAGCCATTTCTTTATTCCTCGCTCTTTCCATCTCTGCTTCCTCCCTCATTCGCTCTAAACTCTGCATATCTCTCTTCCTGCGTTCCATCGTCTTATTCCATTTTCCGTCGACAAAACTCTCGCAAAACATTTTTCTATCATGTCTTTGGTCTTCCAGAAAGTCCCACTCTTCTCGAGTCATTTTCACACCATAAAAATTTTCTAAGCGTTTCCTTACTTCATCGTCCGCGCAGAAGATATCAAAAAGTTCTTTCGTTTTTTCGTTGAAATCTTCGACTTTTTTATAATAGTTGTCGTTTCGGCGGTTTTTTCGGGTCTGAACTAATTTGATGAATCTTTCATACAGTTCCAAAATTTTCAGTTTGATGTGTTTAGTGGTCACTGTATATATATATTACAAAAAATCCAGTGCTCTTGATGGACGTCTGCAAAAATTCTGGCTGCATCTTCCTTTGACCTCTCAGTTTTACCGGCTCTATCCGGTCAAAGTAAGTACAACATGTTTTCCAAAATGTCCTTTTTCGTTGGAAGCAAGCCATTTGAAAAGTCAACGGTTTCTAGGTAGGTTGTTGAACCCTAGGTTTTCTGGGCGGACAAGCGTGTACTTGACGTCCGAGCGTAGCTCATTGTTCACTCAGGTGTGAAGTCTGAAAATAGGAAAAAAACAAGTTGCATCAGACTGGAAAAACTTGCGGCATGAAATGGGAGTCTTAGGGAATAAATAAAAGCACATACAACAATGTAATGGAAGCACAGTGAATCATAATAATATTTTCGGTCCCTGAAACCAGCATTAGATGTGGTGTTTGGATGTTGCTCCACTAGGTGTCACTTATGTGCTGATGCTAATTAGGCTGAAACTGGACAGTGTGGTATGAAAGGTGATCGTGTCTGTGTTGTATGTGTGCGTTAATACATTCTTTAGTGTATATCATAACATTAGGGATGCTGTCATCCATCACAATTTGATGAAAAATGGAGATTTTTGGCCGCCATATTAGATTTTCAAAATTCTGAGTACAGATTGGTGTTCTCCGACCCCGTAAAACCCTATAAAGGACATATTACAAAGCAAATCTGGCAATAAATATGGATTATATAGCAGAAAAATACAATAATACACATATGTATACTTTCAGGTGGTATGTACATTGTACATGGGTTGTCAGAGGGGTCAAAAATAAAAAATCGTTTCTGACCCGAGTTTCACTATTGGTGGTCCATATTTTGAGGGGGTCCTCACTTAGGAATTCCAAAAAATTCAAACTAACAACCTCCCTAATAATAAGGCGGAGCTCCATCTTGTATGCAAATTATGGAATAAAAATTTTGTAAACCCTGTAACTGTAGCACAATAATGGCACGTAACATTTGTATGTAATTGTCGCTAGTCACCGATCCATGAAAGAACACAGGCCCAAAAATTCTAAAAGATGATATTCCACTCCATACGGTTATCCTGGTGTGTTTATTGCCTCTTCTTCCACCAGATAATGATTTTGCCGACTGTAATAAACACAGTTGTGCCTATTAACTTGACCATTCAATTTAAACTGAGCTTCGTCGGTCCAGAGAACTCTGTCCTCAAAGCTTTCATTATCATCACACCTTTGAGCATACCGTTCACAAAACTCTTCACGTCTGTCCGGATCGTCTTCATTGAGCTGTTGCCTTAGGCGCGGCTCTCTCTCTCTCTCTCTCTCTCTCTCTCTCTTTATATATATATATACACATTATATATTATATATATATATATATATATATATATAATATATATATATATATATATATGAGGGGTCCCGCGTCTTAAGGTACCTAAGCGCCAAAATTAAAATTCGCCACAAATCGCCTCCAAAGTTCAGCAATATTCTGGCAATAGTATCTCTGTTATTAATTGAGCTAGAACGTTCATTTTTGGCTAAATTAGAATTCTAAGTATGCTAATGAAGATGTTGATGAGATTTTGGAATAGATTTTCATATTTTATATTTTATATAATTTTTTTTTACTTTTTTAATGTTCTTATTATGCCGAACTTTGGGTGCGATTTCTGGCACAGAATGAGGTGAAAAAAGTAGTTCGCTTCATAAAGTTTTCAACCATACTTCTAGTGTCGTAAGGTCATTATAACCCAAACCACGCGATAGAGGAAGGGTGAAAATAGTGATATCTATCAAAAACACGTTTTCGCCTGTGGTGGCGCCTAGGTATATACCTTAAGACGCGCGACCCCTCAATTTTATATTATATATATATATATATATATATATATATATATATATATATAAGCGCCTCAGTGGTGTAGTGGTTAGCGTCGTTGACTAAGAATCCATCGGCCCAGGGTTCGAGACCCGACGGCAGCCGGCGCGCAGCAAAACCCAGCTGTTCTTCCTTCCACACAATAAATAAAATGGTTGGTAGGTAAATGGGTACCCTGGGTGGCCTAGTGGTTAAGACGCTGGGCTGCTGGTGGGGCGTGGTTCGGATTCCACGTTAAACCGTAGGTCTAAGGTGGAGTGAAAAGCTTGACATTCGTCGGAATGAACAATTCGGGAGGAAGCTTACCAAAGGTTTGTGTAAAGAACGACGCTTGTGCAGAAGAGCGTCCGTACAAGATGAGGAGAGAGAACGAGCAAATGAAAAATGAGGCACCTCCCAGGAATCGCACCCGGGATCATCCAATTGCCGGTCGGATATGCTAACCACTGCACAAAAGGTCCCCGATCAGTCAGAACCCGTAATTCTCCTACACACAAGCGGAATCGAATGCCCTGAGGGGGCACCTTTTCATGTCGTACATATATACATTTTAACTGTAAACAACACATTGTAATACCAATTCTATTTTTGTGTGATTAATTGTATTTATATATGGTAGGTCTAATTTAAGAAACAAGTCACTAGCAACAATTAATTTAATTACAGTAAATATAGTTACTAATTACAGTTACTAATCAAGAATATCCGTGTGAATATCGTTTCTGCATGTCTGTATCAATTAATTCATTAACAAGTGACGGGCGGTATGGTTTCATGCCGAAATCTTTTGTCATGTGATCTCTCATTGTGGACATGGGGACTGCAAGTTCTTGTGATCGTTTCCGAAGTGATTTTTTCGGTGAACGAGCCACCGATGCAATCACACCTTCACATTGTTCTGCTCGTGTTGTTGGTCTTCCCGATCGTGGTCTGCCCTTGATGGAGCCAGTTTCAAACAGCTTTTTCTCCCAGCGTAATACCCTCTTGTTTGGTGGTGCAATCTTATTGAATCTTGTGTTGAAATCATTCTGGATATCATGCATCGTTTTGCCAGTATGTGACCTTTCATGAGCCCTTGTGCTCATCACTATCCTTTCCTGCAGAGTGTAAGTGGACTGGTCTGCCATTGTTCACACAACTGTGATACGTGGAAAAGAAAAAAATGTCAATGAATCGCATATAAATTCAATTAATCACACAAAAATAAAATTGGTATTACAATATGTACATTTTGTAGGGGGTGACGGGACTTTTCGAACACATTGGTTTCAGTAATTTCTTTTGAGGAATTTTTAAGAATTGAAATGTAAATGACTCGTAATGTGAAACTTAAAGTATAATTTCAAGACTATGGACAATAACAGCAGTTATTGAATTTAACGGCTAAGTTGAAGTTCAAATTGAACAAAATTTCAGATTTTTACTGTTTCTTAAATTTACGATTTCTGCTTCACTAAACAATCGATCACAGACCCTGCGTTGACAAAGGCACAGAAGAAGAGCAGAGAACGCCTTCGTCGACGCTCCCAGGGTTTAAATAAACTCAGAGGTAGGCGGTGACGCTGTAACTTAAGTGCCACCTCTTATCGGGAGGAACTTAACCGTAACAGTACCTTGCATTGAAAATTGGGCGGAATTATATTTAAATTACAATCGTGAGTGGAAAATTCTGACTGAAAACTTCCGAGAGTAAACCAATCAAAATTAAAATAGTTTCTGTGGAGTCGGGATATTTTCTTTTGATAATTTAGCATAATTGTACAGCCTGGAGGCGCCGGAATGGTGGGCATTAGAGTAAGGTTAAGTTCCTTACAAATGGATTTAATTGGGAAGGAAAATTTGAAGTACAGCTGAATTCTGTGGTTAGGGAAACAATGTAAATTATTTTTATAAGTTAAATTCTGATCAGAAAAGGTTGAAATTTAGACTGAAAATGGGTCAGAATAATAAAAAAAGAGTGTTTGGTATAGGTGTTAAGGCAATTATGATTTACCTATAGAAATGGTAAAAGAGTTTTAGTAACATTTGAATAAACAAACGGGAGAAAATGCATTCTTTTAAACGCTTACTTCAGATGGTGTGATGCAGAGCTGTGTAATATCGTTTGTTTGCAGCTAACTTCCGCAGAGGTGGGGTAACGAGAAATTTATGCGATATATAAATACATTCATATACTGTATGTTATAATGTTATAATATTTCAGACCAACAAAGACCCTAGGGTCTCCTCATAGCTGGTCTATCAAACTGTGTTTGTAATTGTGTATTGCACATGTCCTCCGTGGTAGCGGAGGGGACCTACACTTTTACGTGGGTTCCGAACCACAAAAACATGGATCACCTGAAGATCAGGGCCCCCAGCCTTCTTTAGTTAGTTTTATAAGGCTAACTAACGAAAATATCACGACCTAACCTAACCAATTGCTAGGTGAACTGTACGCCCTTGACGAATGGTTAGGTTAGGTCGTTATATTTTCGTTAGTTAGCCTTATAAAACTAACTAAAGAAGGCTGGGGGCCCTAACCTTCAGGTGATCCAAAACTTTAATTTTACTACCTTAAACTATACCCAATCTAGCAACATATGCGTCTAATCGATTTTTAAACAAGTTTATAGACGTGCTACTAATTAAGTTTATAGCAACTGCTGTCTTGAACCTTCTACTAGTGAGCTTACACCCGTTATTTGTAGTTCTACTATATTGTGCTATTTCGAAAAAGCTATCTATATTTACGTTATCGAACCCATTCATAATTTTAAAAACCTGGATTAGATCACCTCTTAACCTCCTAGTCTCGAGTGTAGTCAATTTTAACTCCTTAAGCCTATCCTCGTACGACTTCGACCTTAGCGACGGAATCATCTTAGTTGCTCGTTTTTGAACTCTTTCGATTTTGTCTATATCTTTGTACATATGCGGATTCCAAAATTGGGATCACCTGAAGATCAGGGCCCCCAGCGAAAATATCACGACCTAACCTAACCAATCGTTAGGTCAAATGTACGCCCTTGACGATTGGTTAGGTTAGGTTGTGATATTTTCGTTAGTTAGCCTTATAAAGCTAACTGAAGAAGGCTGGGGGCCCTGATCTTCTGGTAATCCCAAAATTAGATCGCGTACTCCAAATGGGGTCTAACTAATGATTTATAAAGAGGAACAATAATATCGTGCGATTTGTACTCAAAATTCCTAGCTATGAAACAGAGCACTTTGATCGCCTTATTGTCTGCTGCTGTACTCTGTTTCACCACTTTTAAATCGCCAGTGATTATAACTCTATCTTTTTCCTGATCTACGCTTGCCAACTCCTTCCCTAACATACTATACGCAAAATTACCGTTACGCGAACCTATGTGTAAAATTTTGCACTTATCGACGTTAAATCTCATTTGCCATGTGACCGACTAATCTACGATTTTATTCATATCTTCCTGGATTTTACCTATCTTCGTCATTAATCACCCTACCACCCAACTTTGTGTCATCCGCAAACTTTGAAACTGTACTGACTAGGCTGACAGCTAAATCATTAATATATATATATATATATATATATATATATATATATATATATAATATATATAAGAAAAAGCAAGGGGCCCAATACAGAACCCTGAGGAACACCGCTCGCTACATTAGCCCAAGAAGACTCCGCTCCATCAACGACCCCCTCTGTTTCCTACCTCGCAACCACTCTACTATTACCCACATTTTATTACTACACACCCCTGATTCCATGAGCCTTAGATTTTTCAACTAGTCTTTTGTGCGGTACGGTGTCAAACGCTTTTTGAGAATCTAAGTACACTACATCTACCGCCCGATGAGTATCGTAAACTTCAACTACGCTTTGGAAAAATTTTAAAAGTTTAGTTAAGCAAGATTCGTTTCGCCTAAAACCGTGCTGCGTTTTTCTAATCAAGTTATGAAATTCCAAGTGTTCGACTACACTATCCCTAATCATTGATTCCAGTAGCTTACCTCCAACAGACGTTAAACTGATTGGCTTATAATTTCCCGCCTCACCTTTATCGTCTTTCCTAAAAATAGGTGTTACATTTGCTAACTTGAAATTATCTGGTACAGACCCCTCAGAAATATATGAATTAAAAATCTTTATTAGCAGCACAACAATGCTTTCTTTCAGTACTTTTAGTTGTATGGGATATATGGAATCCGGCCCCGGTGATTTAAGCATTTTTATTTTACAAATATAGTGCAGTACCTCCCTTTCACTTACCACAATATTATCTAAAGTATTACCATTATCAAAAGGTATTATGTCTATGACCGAAAGGATATTCGTTACATCTTCTATTGTAAAAACTGACGTAAAAAATTCGTTTAGCAAAGTAGCCATTTGCTTTTTTTCAGAAAGTAGCTCACCGTCAGAATTTTTCAACGGCCCCAAGACAGTTATTTATTAGAAAAATCGCTTGGGGTATTCTTTGCCGTCACGAGCTATGGAAATTTGAAATTCGCGCTTGAACTTTTTTATTACACATTTCGTTTCACGCCTTAGAGATATATAGTTGTTTCGTAACAACAAATTGTCTTTATCGAACTTATGTAGCCAATAAGCCCTATCTCTACTCTATAATATCCCCTACTCGAAAAGTAAACCACAAGGGCTTTTTATTTACTTTCGCACACTTAATCTTGTACGGTACACATTCCTCATTTATAGTCCTAAATACTGTTTCAAACGATGCCCACATTAGTTTTGCGTTGGAGATCCCCATTACGTTTTCCCAACTGACGTGTGACAATTCATTTCTAAATTTC
Organism: Bathynomus jamesi; assembly: GCA_023014485.1. NCBI lineage: Eukaryota > Metazoa > Arthropoda > Malacostraca > Isopoda > Cirolanidae > Bathynomus > Bathynomus jamesi. Next base: position 58,272 of record JAJOZX010007853.1, on the reverse strand, counting down.
CAAAAGTCTGCGCGCTAGAAGTTAGGAATTTTATTCCATTTAGAAAGTTTCGAGTGGCTAACTAAGAGGACAAACTCTACCATATTGTGATCGATATTACTTAAAAGTTCTATTACTTGAAGATTAGTGATAAGCCAATCATCCGTAGTTATTACTAAAACTAAACTACTGTCCAACCTCGTAGGTTCTCCAACCTTTAGAATAAGGAATCTATCCTCGAGAAAACTAACTAAACGATTACCTTCCGCGTCTCCCTGCATTGTATCGTAAATCACGTTAGCGCAATTAAAGTCACCCATAATTAAGGCCTGCTCACAACCTATTATTCTCTTTTAGTTCACCAGGGGCGGATTTAGGTTTCCTGGCGCCAAGAGCCATAATGATTTAGCCGCCCTCCGGACACTTACGAAGTTACCATTTAGCAATAAATAATTATTTGATATAAAGGTTTTCAGTAAAATGCAATCAAATGGTTTGGGCATTTACTCAACCAAAATATATCTTGACATAAAAGATTTTTATATCAGTAATAATATATTATACATAATATACTATAATATATATATATATATATATATATATATATATATATATATATATATTAGTAGAAATCCAATGACAAGGAGAAATGTAAATGCCATGAAAAGTCTTCTTTATTGCGCAAACGTTTCGAGCAATACGCTCATCTTCAGGCTGTTTAATAACAATGTGAAATTAAAATCAATATTGAATGAAAAACAAACAGAAATTCTATAAACCTATTCGTAAAGACAAATTTTAAAAGACTGAGAAAAGAGGGTTAAGTTCTAAGTTATACAGATTTACATATCAAAATTAAGAAGTTATTTTTAAATACATGTAGTAAATGTGAAATTAATACACTGGAAAAAATTACCAATAGTACACTGGAACAATGGAGCTATCTAACCTTACACAGCAGTATCCGAGGCCGACTAATTTGAGAGAGAACGGGAATGAAAGATGGCGAGGGAGATAGGGGAAGGAGGATTATAAGGAATTGGGGAAGGAGGAGGGATCATAGCAGATTGAGAGGGACGGACGATGAGTCAACATTCAGACTAGGGGACAATGCTTTAATGAAAAGGGATTCTAAAATTCTTAGTGAGTTGGGACAAGTATTACAACCAAGAATTTTAAAATTGTCTAAAGTGACATCAATTTTGCATTTGATGCTATGTTCCACGTATGCTGGAGGCTTCCTTAGTTTTTAAAATTTACCTGTTCGGCCACTTATTCCCATATGCGAATAAAAATCTAGCCCTGAGAGAGCGAACAGTGCTGCCGATGTAATTCCCAAGGAGACACCTAGGGCAGGTAAATAAATATACAACACCGCTACGCAACGAGTCAGGGGTTCGATCCTTCGCTGAGAAAAGCTACCTAAAGACGTTTTATTAATAAATATGATGCGGAAATCAGTATGATAAAAAAATTCCTTAACAATTTTGTAAATTTAAGCTTAAAATTCCTTATTCAAGGGACCCATTCAGGTACCAAGAAATATTTTATATCCTTCGGCACTGTAATACATGGAAGTTGAGGGCTATAAACATTATTTAAGAAGGATCTAATTAGTTTGTCTACATATTGAACAGGAAAACTATTATTAGTAAAGTATGATCTTAGATTATTAAATCATCATTAAGTAAGGTAAATTGGAGGTCAAATTATATCCTTGAACAGGAGAGTTTTAATACAAGACATCTTATAGTGAAATCAGTAAAACAAAAAAATTCATGCCCAAACCAGTGAAGTGGGTTTCCTATAAACTGATGTAGTAATAGAATCACGTTTTCGAAATTAAAAGATCTAAGAAGGGGAGGGAGCCATTTTGCTCAGTTTCCATTGTATACGTTATATTGGGGTGCAAAGAATTTAGGAAGTTAAAGAATTGTTGCGCTTGTACCGCATTATCAAAGACTGCTATCGAATCATCAACGAAGCGTCGATAGAAAATTGGCTTGAGATGAGTGGGAGATTGTCTAAAAATTACACTTTCTAAATGAGTCAAAAAAGTCAGCTGCTAGCGGTCCGACTGGTGATCCCATCCCTACCCCATCAATTTGTTGGTAAACCTTATGTTGAAAGTGAAATAGCATGTTTGAAAACCAATTCTAAAAGTTCCTTCAAATGAGGACAATGAAAAAACCATGAAAAATTATCAACTGAGCTAAAAACCCTATCTAAAAATGGCAATAGTTTCAGATACAGGTACATTTGTGAAAAGTGACTTTACATCAAAGCTGACAAAAAACTTTTTTGAATCGAAGTTTTTCGCATAACAAGTCTCTTGGGCATTATATAACTACTCTTAAAAATACCTTGTCGTTGTTGGACTATTTAGTAATAATTCTCTTGTACAAACGTGAACTAGAAAAATTTCACTCTACCATCTTGGAAACACATGAACGTAAGTTAAGGCTTGGGAATGAATTCACCAAATTTTTCAACAGAGAAGGTAATTTCGAATCTTTCTAGTTACACACTCTCCCCTCGGGAAAGTTTTTACTGTCACTTGGTTTGGCAATTTAAGCTTCCGTTGTTTCAAATATTAAGCCCTCGTTTTTTCTTTACTTTGAAAAATTTTTCAATGGCTTGAAAAATGTTCCCCATGTGGGGGATTTCAACAATCTCAAATGTCAGTTCTCAAATTTAACTCAAGAATTTTTTCTTAAACTTAGAAATCTTAAATTTCAATCTTCATATTTAGGAAGAGTGATTGCAGTGTATTAAGAATTTGGCAAAGAACCAGGAGATTGTTGTGACTAGACCAGACAAGGGTAACGGAGTGGTTATTTTGAATAATCGGACTACATAAACAAAACTAATGAAATCCTAAGTGATCTTACTAAATTCAAACAAATTCTAGAACTGTAAATAAAGTCATTGTAAGGTTAGAAGACCAGGTTAATAGATTTCTGTCACGACTAAAGTCCTTAAAGATAATAAAAAATGATACTTACTCTCAGTTGTTCGCATCTGGTAATAATCTCCAATATACTGTCTGCCTAAAATCCATAAAGCTGGAACACCTCTCCGTCCTATTTAGCTTCGTATAACTTACCCACCTTCAATTGGCAAAATTTGTTGTTCGTCTCCTGTCCCCCTTTGCGAAAAATGTTTACACTATAAATAACTCGTTTGAATTCCAAAAAGAACTCCTGGGTAAAAACTTCGATTCAAAAAAGTTTTTTGTCAGCTTTGATGTAAAGTCACTTTTCACAAATGTACCTGTATCTGAAACTATTGCCATTATTTTAGATAGGGTTTTTAGCTCAGTTGATAAATTTTCATGGTTTTTCATTGTCTCATTTGAGGAACTTTTAGAATTGGTTTTCAAACAATGCTATTTCACTTTCAACAATAAGGTTTACCAACAAATTGATGGGGTAGGGATGGGATCACCAGTCGGACCGCTAGCAGCTGACTTTTTTATGACTCATTTAGAAAGTGTAATTTTTAGACAATCTCCCACTCATCTCAAGCCACAATTTTCTATCGACGCTTCGTTGATGATTCGATAGCAGTCTTTGATAATGCGGTACAAGCGCAACAATTCTTTAACTTCCTAAATTCTTTGCACCCCAATATAACGTATACAATGGAAACTGAGCAAAATGGCTCCCTCCCCTTCTTAGATCTTTTAATTCGAAAAACGGTGATTCTATTACTACATCAGTTTATAGGAACCCACTTTCACTGGTTTGGGCATGAATTTTTTAGTTTACTGATTTCAACTATAAGATGTCTTGTATTAAAACTCTCCTGTTCAGAGGATATAATTTGACCTCCAATTTACCTTACTTAATGATGAATTTAATAATCTAAGATCATACTTTACTAATAATAGTTTTCCTGTTCAATATGTAGACAAACTAATTAGATCCTTCTTAAATAATGTTTATAGCCCTCAACTTCCATGTATTACAGTGCCGAAGGATATAAAATATTTCTTGGTACCTGAAATGGGTCCCTTGAATAAGGAATTTAAGCTTAAATTTACAAAATTGTTAAGGAAATTTTTTATCATACTGATTTCCGCATCATATTTATTAATAAAACGTCTTTAGGTAGCTTTTTCTCAGCGAAGGATCGAACCCCTGACTCGTTGCGTAGCGGTGTTGTTATTTATTTACCTGCCCTAGGTGTCTCCTTGGGAATTACTCGGCAGCACTGTTCGCTCTCTCAGGGCTAGATTTTATTCGCATATGGGAATAAGTGGCCGAACAGGAAAATTTTAAAAACTAAGGAAGCCTCCAGCATACGTGAACATAGCATCAATGCAAATTGATGTCACTTTAGACATTTTAAAATTCTTGGTTGTAATACTTGGTCCCAAACTCACTAAGAATTTTAGAATCCCTTTTCATTAAAGCATTGTCCCCTAGTCTGAATGTTGACTCATCGTCCGTCCCTCTCAATTGCTATGATCCCTCCTCCTTCCCCAATTCCTTATAATCCTCCTTCCCCTATCTCCCTCGCCATCTTTCATTCCGTCTCCCTCTGCTCAAATTAGTCGGCCGGATACTGCTGGTAAGGTTAGATAGCTCCATTGTTCCAGTGTACTATTGGTAATTTTTCCAGTGTATTAATTTCACATTTACTACATGTATTTAAAAATAACTTCTTAATTTTGATATGTAAATCTGTATAACTTAGAACTTAACCCTCCTTTTCTCAGTCTTTTAAAATTTGTCTTACGAATAGGTTATAGAAATTTCTGTTTGTTTTTCATTCAATATTGATTTTAATTTCACAGTGTTATTAAACAGCCTGAAGATGAGCGTATTGCTCGAAACGTTGCGCAATAAAGAAGACTTTTCATGGCATTTACATTTCTCCTTGTCATTGGATTTCACTAATATTAAATTGAAGCTCTGTAGAAGCAACCCGCATAATTATATATATAATATATATATATATATATATATTAGGGTGGTTCTTATTTTTCGAAATTGCAAATTTCACTATCTCATCCCCTTAATATATTCCATTTGACAGAAAAACAAAATATGCAAAATCTCAAGTAATTATAAATAATCTAATTGGTTTGCCACAAGGACTCAAATTTAGTTAATTATTGAAACATAAATACACGAATTTTTTATTAGCGTTCCACTATAAGGGAAAATAACAGCAGTTAAAAAAGAGCATAAACTAAAATAGACATTACCTACTGATTAATTAGAACTGAATCGAACTAAACATTTTAGAACTGAAAGCACAGTAGATTTGGCCTAGTAGGGATGGCTGCTAATGAGGCACCTTTAAATATTAATTGATTTTAATAAAACTTCTTTTGTCTACATTTTATATTAATAGGAAAAAAATGCGGGGGTGAGACTTCTCTAAATTCTGTTAAATACTCACGCAGGCCTTTAGCCACAACCTCACTACAAACCTCTTCATGATATATATTAATGTAGTGGTAAAAATACTTAAGTTTCTCCATGATGACAAGATTTGCATTTTCAGTTGCAGGGTACGAGTACTCGGTATGATGCAACATGACATAATATCGCTTGTCGTAACACTCATCAACAAGATTCACTAACCATAACCGTTGCTTCTCTTCTGCACTTGTTGTTTCTTCTACTTCACGGTATATGTAACCTTTTATAAAGTTTAGCCCTAGAACATAGTTCAATACATCACTTGTACCACGAAATCCTGCAATGGTCTCGCCAGAATAGCCGTTCAGTATTTGTATCTCTTGTTGCTACGCACGATTCAATGTAGCCTTAAAAGTATCAAAGGAGGGTGGAATAGGGAGCCATTCAGTAACCCTATCTTCACACTTTGCCAAATACCATTTCATAAGGTTCTAGGGCAATTGCATCATGGTCAAGTGCGTCCCGGACAAATGCGTCCCGGTCATTGGCGTCCCTGGACAATTGCGTCCCGGACAATTGCGTCCCGGACAATTGCGCACTTCTCCAACTACTATATGAAGTTTATTTATTAGAGAAGTGAATAGAAAGTTAGTATCGGAATTTCAAATATACTTTTCATTTTAACCTATTAAACTTGTTATATGTTCATAAGTTCTATTCGAAACTGTTCTCTAAAACTTTATCCATCATCAGCAACATCATTGTCAAATTTTATGGGTTACGTCCACTTAAGATAAAGTTAGTTTCGTTAGTTTTAACGAAAATGTCACAACTTAACCTAATCAATCGTCAAGGGCATACAGTTGACCTAACTGGGCATTCAATTAATCTAACCGGGCATTATATCCCATACAAAATTACAATAACAAACATACTCGTCCCTCGTCATTGGCGTCCCTGGACAATTGCGTAGGTGAAGTCACAATGAACTTTCTATTCACTTCTCTAATAAATAAACTTCATATAGTAGTTGGGGAAGTGCGCAATTGTCCGGGACGCAATTGTCCGGGACGAAATAAAACCGGACGCAATTGTCCAGGGACGCCAATGACCGGGACGCATTTGTCCGGGACGCACTTGACCAGGAAGCAATTGTCCTGTCACCACTTCATAAACGTCGAACTCTAGTGGTGCACCGATTAATCGGTATCGGCACCTGGCATGCCGATATTAGGAAAATACCTTGCATGCCGATTAATCGGCATGCAAGGTGCCGATACCGATTAATCGGTGCACCACTATCGAACACGGTATATTAAAGGTAACCATTACTATTTTTCGTCTAAGTAGGAAAATACACGTCTGAGACCGAGGGCTTGCAGCGGTCAACTGAGCACGCAGGGAAGAGATATGCCGAGGGAGTAGCTGTTAAAAAAAAGTTGATGTGTAGAAATAAACACATATATTTCCAAATAAAATATAAACAAAACAAATATTTACCATAAAATAAATTTAGAATAAAAAATAATAACCCTTGTTTCTAACCAACCAAATAGTGAAGTTGGGTTTCCCTAATTAACAAAAAGAAGAAAGAAAAGGTTTTTGAGGTTGAAAAACTCAGCTCTTTGGAATTCATTCCAAAAAGTTTGACTACTGAATCAAGTGGGCTAGTTTTTTATAAAAAATTCTTGTAGTTCCCCAACTAACCGGGCAACTTAAAGTCTCCCTTTAAATCTCAATATTAACAACTGCAATTAAACTAAAAACTAAAGCCCTGTTTAACTAAATAGTGGCCTACCAGAACTAGGTGTAAGTAGCTTAATCAAAATACTTAACTAAGGTAAGCGATTGAAACTAGGTACCTAGAAGAAACTCTAACCGGGCTACAACAGCCCTAACTAAATAATTAGATGGCTGGAATAGCCCCTATTAAAACTTAAGGGCAATATAGCCCTAACTTAACTTAAGTAAAAACCTTCAAAACATTAAACCTTTAAAAACAAAAACTTAAGGGCAATACAGCCCTAGCCTAACTTAAACTGCAAAACCTAGGTCTGTGAAATAGCCCCTATGAATAAATAACTTAGCAGTGTGCCAAATAGTGACTTAACAAATAAAATTTAAAACCTGGAAACTAAATGAAACTTATGGACTAGTTAGAAACAGAAAGGGTAACATTCAACTGGCAACTTCATTTGTGGTAAGTCTGAATTAATTTTAATGAATTTAGCTTGCTCATAGTTAGTAATCTAGCTGCCGACCAAACTTTAACCTTAAAACCACTGCAGCCTACAGTGAAAAAGTCTGTAGCTACGTTGACAGTTTCTAAATGGGCCATTATTATTTCTATAATTACTGTGCCTATTTAAAGTAAACTTATCCTTAATATTGCACCTAAATAAAAATAATCTCTCATAATAATTTTTCAATAATTTTTCAATATGGCGCCCCCGGGTAGGCAGTCGAGAAGTTGGTTACCCTTTTTTGCTTTATTTCTGGTACAGTAGTTTTAAATCCAGTGAATTAAATTTTTTACATAGTCTGAAAATTTAATTATAGATATCATTGATAATATCATTTATAATATTAAACTTAAAAAATGGGTAATGAAACTGAAGCCAATCCAGAAAAAGTATGGAGACAGTATCATCATGGTTGGGAAGTGATATGGAAGCGCTTGAAACTAGTAAATTGGTAAAAAGGAGGGGAGCAATCAGAGCCTCAGCTACTAAACTTTTAGCTACAATCAAAGAAAAATTGGATGATTGGACTGAGGAACAAAAAAATTCATATGCCCGGCTTTTGTCCTCACAACTGGACAAGTTACAAAATTTAGATGAGGAAATTCTTAATGTGTTTGTGCCGAAGGCTTCTCAGAGGCTAAACAAGCGAAACTAAGATGAAAAAAACATTTATTACCAAATTGAAATACATCAGATGGTACAAGCATTAACAACTAAAAAAGAAAATAATGCCGAAGCCAAACCTAGACCAAGAATAGGTACTAAAATTCCTGAGCTTCAAATATTACCATTGGATGGAAATCCCTCTAAATTTCAAAACTTAAAGACCTCATTCAGAAACATTTATGATAACATAGGTCTTTCTGAACAAGAGAAATTTGCTTACCTAAAACAACATTTGAGTGGAAACCCTGCCATTCAAATAAACTGCATGCAAGAGAGCAAAACATCTTATGAAGAAGCATGGCAGCAGTTGGAGAGCTGTTATGCAACACCAGGCCAAATTAAATTCTCCATAATAAAATCACTTTTAACCAAATCCAAAATAATCAAAGATTTTAAATCACTTCATGACTTTCAAGCAGATATGCACTCTACCATAAATTTAATGCAAACTCAAAAATTAGAATTAGAAGATATACTCTTATATGTATATTATAATAAGCTAAGTCAAGAAACTCAGGAATTTTTAAGAACTTCTGGTTTTAAACTCTATGACCACTTTGATAAATTTAAAGAAGCCATTGCCGAAGCTACCAAAACCTTAGCTAATGTTAGTTATGATCTCGAACAAAGTGAATTAACCACCTTAATCCCTAACCAAAAAAGAAAATTCTCTCCAGAACCAGCCAGAAAACCATGGCATTCTGGCCAAACTACAGCTACTCTGCAGTTTCCACCCACAGACAATCCTCAAGAAGAGCTCAACATACTCACCAGAGAGAACTTTACTGCAAATTGTTAAGAAAAACACAATCTCAAAAAATGTGATTCTTTCCCTGAAAGTTGGGATAAACTGAAAAAACTTGCTAAATTAAATTATTGTACTAAATGCACCTCATCTAAACACCAAGCCAAAGAATGCCCCATTTCTCTCCTACCCTGTTCATTTTGTAGGTTTTCTAACCATTTATCCTTCCTTTGTACTAAACAAAAAGGAAAACCAGAGGAAGATAAGAAACCCAAAACCAGTACTGAAGTAGCTATCCAAAAAGAAAACTCAAAACAAGGGAAACAAGTTACTAACATATTAAGTTTAAAAAACACTGATCAAGAAGTGGCATTACTTCCTTCCATGCAGATGAGAATAAGAAACTCAGAAAAATCGATTAAATGCAGAGCACTTTTGGATAATTGTAGTCAAGCCAACTACATTACCAATGAACTTGTGAAAAAATTGAATCTTCCAACTAAACATTACGATGAATCCATAACCATAACAGGATTTAGAGCCAACAAGAGACAACCAAATTATGAAGTAGCTATAATTAAATTGGAGGATTCTAAAAACTTGGAAACTACCAAGAAATAGAAGCCATCATAATTGATGATATTAATATTAAATATGAAGTTCAGGGATTATTGAAACTTCAAACTTATTTAAAATCCTTAAATTATCAGTTTGCAGATCACTTTGAAGCTGATGAAGTTGCCGACTTCAGATTAATTTTTGGGGCTGCAACCCACAAACTTTTTGCCCTCAGTACTCATCAGATTCATACTGCCTCCTGTTATAAATCTCCCAATGGAATACTTTTATTGGGTTTCCCTTCAGATTACTACCCTTTACCCTCTACTTACTAGTACAATTTCTAATGAAGATCTAGAAAAAATTGAACACCAGATTGCACAATTTAACAAACTAGAAAACTTGGGTAATTCTGGGGATGAACCATTTTCAAACAAAGAAAAAGATCTAATTGCAAACTTTGAAAAGGAGATGAAAGATTGTCTGTTAAGGTACCGCTGGAACGGGATGGGACGATCCATCGCCGCCAACTCATCGCCGCCAACTCATCGCCGCCAACTCATCGCCGCCAACTCATCGCCGCCAACTCATCGCCGCCAACTCAACTCCATTTTTTCAAAAAATAAATTAAATTTATTTTTGAAGATTAGAGCTTTAAAAAATTAAAAATCGTTAGAAACTCTTTATTCTACTACGTTAAAAAAAGATTAAAAGGTTCAGATTTTAATTAATGGTAATTGTAGGCAATCCCACGTAAATATTCTAATGGTGATCGTTGCTCAAAGCTTAAAACTAGTTTTAATATACGGTCATCAGCATCACGATATTTTTTTAACTTTGAAGGTGGAGCATGACCTCCTACAAGTTGTTCGAGATACATATCTCGACTCTTCTGTATTTTGTATAAGGCATCTATAATGTTAATTGGTGAAGGTTAGGTTGGGTTAGGTTAGGTTAGGTTAGGTTAGGTTGTGTTGGGTTAGGTTGGTTAGGTTAGGTTAGGTTAGGTTAGGTTAGGTTAGGTTAGGTTGAGTTGGGTTGGGTTGGGTTGAGTTGGGTTGGGTTAGGTTAGGTTAGGTTATATAAATAAAATATTATATAAATATAATTAGTTATGTTTTCAATGGTTCTTCCAAGTGTTTTTAATTTCCTTCAGTACCTATCATCGCACTAAAGAAAGATTAATAAATTATACAAAACATTATTTGGCAACGGTGCATTCGGAGTTGAGTTGGCGGCGATGAGTTGGCGGCGATGAGTTGGCGGCGATGAATCGGCGGCGATGAATCGGCGACGATGAGTCGGCGGCGATGAGTCGGCGGCGATGAGTCGGCGGCGATGAGTCGGCAGCGATGAGTCGTACTAGACGCCCATGGAATGACCATAAAGATAAAATTTCACCAAACTTTAATTATGCTATTAGCAGGTTAAAGTCCACTTGCCAAAAATTGAAAAAAGATAACCTAATGCAACCTTATTCAGACATCCTTGAACAACAATTCCAGGAAGGAATAACAGAAGTAGCCCTAACAGAAAGCCTGAAACAAGAAGGAAATTTTTTACCTCATTTTCCAGTAGTTCGCCCTGGAGTACAAACAACTAAAGTTAGGATTGTAGTAGATCCCTCGAGTAAAAGCAAACCAGAAGAAGTAACAGTAAATGATGCTACTGAGGACTGCCCTTCCCTCCTACCTCATTTGGCAAAATTGTGCATCAAATTAAGGCATTAAGGCATGGTAAATATTTGATGATTGGAGACATTCAAAAAGCATATTTACAACTTGAATGTCAAACAGAATTTGACTGCAATACCCACAAAATTCTGTGGTTAAAAGATACCCAATTGCCTCCAAATGACGACAACCTGATCTGCTATAAATATAAAAGAGTTACCTTTGGCAACAAAAGCAGTCCATTTTTACTACAACAATCTCTCCAACACATTTTTAATGAACAACAAAACCAAGTGGCGGACTACCTAGCTAACCGCTTTTACATGGACAATGCTCTAATTAATGCCAACAATCTCTCAGAACTCAAAGACCTTTACAATTATAGTGTAAACACCTTAATCAATTATAATTGGAAGCTATATGAATGGGCCTCCAATCACTCAGAACTTCAAGGACTATTTGAAAAACATGACATAGCCTCCTCAGAAGATAAAGAAAACATAAAACTATTAGGATATGGTGGGAACACAAATGCTGATACACTTCATCTAAAAACTGTAAACTTGAACTCAGAAACCAAAACTAAAAGATAAATACTAAGTTCTGTGCAATCATTGTTTGATCCAATTGGATTTGTGGCACCCTTAGTGTTTAAATGAAAACTCTTCATGCAGAAGGTAGCATCGACCAAACAAGATTGGGATGAATATCTGGAACCAGAAATGCTGGGTGAATGGAAAAAACTTTGCAAAGAAATAAACAAAGTGGAATTTCAGAATTTTCCTAGACAAGCTTTTGAAAATTCCAAACCTCTCATGGAAAATCTTCAACTCCACATCTTTTGTGATGCCAGCCAAGAAGGGTATGCAGTAAGTTGCTATCTAGTTGGAAATGGAAAATCCGAACTAATTTACGGTTAATCAAGAGTCAACCCCAAAGCAAAAAATTGGACCATTTGTAACTTGGAATTGATGGCAATCCGCCTAGGAACCAAAGTCCTAGAATACCTTAAAGAAACCTACCTAGAAGAAAACTCGGATAGCCAAAAGTTCTTCAAAACAATAATTTGGACAGATTCAGGTGGCTTTAAATTGGATTGCTCAAAAATCTCTAAAAATTAAATCCATCTTTGTAAAAAACAGAGTGAAAGACATTCAGGAAGCAACAAGAAACTTAAACCATCACCTGGAATTCAGACATGTAGCAGGAAAAGACAACCCAGCAGACATACTCACCAGAACAATATCTTTCAAAAAATTTCAAAAACTTCTTCCCTTTTACCAACATGGTCCCACATTTTTGAGAAATGAAACTGAATGGCCAATCAACTTAATTTTTAACACCCATGAAGAAACCTTACAGACAACAATAAATGTCTCTCAAACAACTTGTAAAGAAATAAATGAAAAAACTCCCTTGTTAGATATGGAAAAATTCTCTAACAGGAAAAAACTGGTCAGAATCACTGCCTATTTCTACGGTTCAGAGAAAACTTAAAGTACTTCCGCACTCACAAATATAACCCCAAATGTAACCTAACAATGGAAGAACAAATTGCTGTTTTGGAGAAAAATCATACAGCTTACAAAACTAAGGCCACAAACTACTGGATAAAACTGGTCCAACAACAACATTTCTCAAAAGAAATGAAATAATCAACAAACTAAATAAAGGAGAAAAAGTTGAGGACCTAACAAAGCTGCGAAAGAATCTAAAACTCTTCATTGACAAAGAAGAGTTAGTTAGAACAATGGGGAGATATAAATATGCAACCACTCACCTACTAACTCCTTTCAAGTTGCTTGTTGGGTATGACAATACCAAATTCAACTTTTTAACCATTAATGATACCCAAGAAGCTGCTAATGAAGGTGATCAGGTAGACTATGATTATATGACAGCAACAGAGGACAAAGGAAGAAAGAAAATACTGGACTACTTTCATAAGGGAGTTAAACAATCTAAAGAAATCAAAGAAAGATGGCGATATGAATATTTGAGTAGTTTGAGGGAAAAAGAATACCAACAACACA
>JAJOZX010007853.1:0-40000 GCA_023014485.1 Bathynomus jamesi | reverse complement strand
TCATGGAAGATAACTTTTTACGAAAGATGATTACCAAACCAACGCTCCGTGACAATATTTTAGACGTGGTGATGACGAACGGCGAAAATATAGTCGAAGGTTTAGAAGTAGGCAAGAGTTTAGGATGTATTGATCATCAAATTCTTAGTTTTAAGCTAGTGATAGAAAATACTAAGGATCGTAACGTAATAGAAGTCCTTGATTTTCGTAGGGCTAATTTTGATAGTTTTGCGGACAGGATGATAGTGGACTAGGATAACTTATTTATGGGTAATAACGCAAATTTGCATTAGGAAGCGTTTAAAGATACTTTCTTAAATATCGAAAGGGAGTTTATTCCCAGTAGGCCCAAGCGCGGTAGAAATCATGGTAGGCCCAAGTGGTGGACTAGGGAAATAGGCGCGTATAGATTTAATAAGCGCAATGGCATGATAGCTAACTTTAATAGATATATCGAGATTCGACATCAGGTTAAAAGATCAGTTAGGAATGCTAAGCGTAATTTATAGATACTTATAGCTGCAGATAGTAAACATAACCCAAAAAAGTTTTTCGATTAAGTGAATAATCGTAAGCCGATAAAACATAATATAGGCCCTCTCGTGGACGCTAATGGCGCTTTGGCTTCCGACGCTCAGGCGATGGGGGGTATTTTTAATTACTTTGTTGCGACAGTTTTTACCGTAGAAGACGTAAATAATGTCCCCAATATGGACGATATCGTTCCATTTAGCAGCGAGACTATTTTGGATGAAATAACTACAGTATTGACGAGGGTGAGATTGCGCATTATATCAATAGGCCAAAAATTAGCAAGGCTCCCGGCCTTGACGAGTTATTTCCTAGATATCCGAACGATTTGACAGACGTTATCTCAGGCCCTTTAACGAAGATTTTTAATCAGTCGCTGGAAACGGGGATTTTTCCTGAAGACTTTAAATTAGCTAACGTCACGCCCATTTTTAAAAAAGGCGACCGCACAGTAGCTAGCAATTATAGGCCTATTAACTTAACGTCAATTGTCGGTAAACTTTTGGAATTCGTAGTTAGGGATCGTATCATCGATCACTTAGAAAGTCGCGATTTGATTAATAGTAGTCAGCATGGGTTTCGACGCCATACAGTAGATCTTGTTTAACTAATTTGTTAGAATTTTATAACGAAATAGTGAGCGATTACGGTAGGCATAGAGCGGCTGACGTTATTTATTTAGATGTTAAAAAAGCGTTTGATACAGTTCCGCATAGAAGATTAATTGCGAAGGTCAAAGCACACGGTATACGCGGTCAGGTAGCTAAATGGTTAGAGGAAAGGCTTCGAGCTAAGAGACAGAGGGTCGTAGTTAATGGTAGTGAATCGGGGTGGTTGGATGTAGGTAGCGGTGTCCCACAGGGTTCAGTGTTAGGCCCATTGCTATTCGTAATTTACATTAACGACATAGATGGAGGATTGACTAGTAACGTGTTAAAATTCGCGGACGATACTAAAATAGGCGGTAAGGTTGTTAACGAGGACGATAGAAATAGGCTCCAAGACGATGTAAATAGGATTATGGAGTGGACGGATAAGTGGCAGGTAGACAAATGTAAAGTTTTGCATATAGGTTCTCGTAACAATAATTACACGTACACGATGGATGATTGAGAGTTAGCGAGCGTTGACGAGGATGTAGATTTAGGCGTACGCGTATCTAAGGATTTAAAAGTTAGGAACCAGTGCCGGGAGTCTTCCGTAAAAGCTAATAGGATGTTAGGCTTCATAGCGCGTAATTTCGAATTTAAATCGAAGAATATTATATTGCCCCTTTACAAGTACCTAGTCAGGCCTCATTTACAATATGCCGTTTAGTATTGGTGCCCGTATTTGCGTGAGGATATTGATAGGTTAGAAAGGATTCAGCGTCGCGCCACGAAACTAATTCCGTCATTGCGCAATAAGCCTTATGAAGATAGGATTAAAGAGTTAGACTTGCATTTACTCGAAACTAGGAGATTAAGAGGGGAGCTTACTGAAGTTTTCAAAATCGTTCATAAAATCGATAACGTAAATTTTGATAAACTGTTCACTTTCAATAATAGCAATACTTGTAATAACGGATTTAAGTTGCGTGGCAGACGTTTCATTACTAATATCGCTAAAAACGTTTTTATGTTTAAAGTAATTGATAAACGGAATAATCTTCCCGCGCCCGTCGTGAACTCTACCAGCGTTAATATATTTAAGAACCGTTTATATAGGCATTTTAAAAATATTACCGTTGGTTAAAATAAAATAAAATTAGCAACAGGAGCTCCTGGGGTGGTGGTCGAGGATGAGTCTGTTAACGATTAATGCCAGCTTGTGACATGCCAGCGTGTGATGGCAGCAATAAAATTATTATTAAAAAAAAATTAGACTAACACGAACGTAGATGTAGCTCGTAGCGTAAACTAACCCACTTTTTGTTATACTTTACCTACCTTTTTTTATTTTTCCTTATCCTCTCCTTACTTGCATATCTGTAACTCTCTTTACTTGCATGTATGTAGTTTGCATGGTATAACAGTGAATTAAGACTGTGTTTGCATGGTTTGTAAGCGTTCTTATTTTACTTCTTTTCATCATTCACCCCTTTCCTATTCTCTTCGACTATTTTTCCGACTTGTCGGCAGTGGCCGGCGGATGATGATGGGGAGTATTTCTTTCTTTTTTTCTGAATGAATTTTAACCCAAGAATGATAGGGTTGGCTATTTACTTAACCCCTTATTCTTCTCTTTTAACCCCTTCTTTGTTAGCTTTACCTTCTGTAGATCTGTAGATTCTGTAGCCATGGCGAAGAGCTAGATCCAGCTCTGGGCTTGTATATACATCTCTGGTCTTACGCTGGTTGGTTGTATGATTACATTCCGCATTTGTCTCCTATGCGCACTTCACGCACAGGGGAAACATGAGCTTGTTGTCTATAGCGACGGGTAAGTTTGGCATCCATAAGTCACGTGGGGGGAGCACATCTACGAAAGAAAGGCCGAAATAGTACCCGTTCAAATTTGTTGAGAACACCTCGATGGTGGGCAGGCCAGGTCTCACCAGTTTCTCAGGTGCACCTACGGGGTACGGATTGTTCTTCATCACGTAGGGATATAAAGAACAGAAGTCGTAGTAATGGAGTTTCACGCCCTCCGTAGGCGGAAAGTATAGCTTGAAGGGATTTGTACGCCCTCCGAACAAGCTATCACCCATTTGAGAGGATCTACCACCATTGAACGTTTGATCGTGTTTATTTCTTCAGGGTACTGTCCATCTGTTTCCATCCGTGCATCATACTCATGCTCCAACAACACTTTGTGAGTGAACTGGGAACCTATAAGTTGATCGGGGGTACGGGTGCACACAAAACTGTCGGTAGGATATCTACCGTGGATATCCCCTACGATTCCACACTCAGGACGTGGGCATCCGTGCCACCAGCAACCGTTAAAGGAGTACACAGTCTTCTTACCAGTGGCACGGTTTTCGCTTAGACCATCAACCCAAAAAAACACGACCATTAACTTTAATGGGTACGTGTTGCGGGCATGCTTTATGTATACACCTGTCTGCTGCTGTATGTGTATGAGCAAGTAAATAGCCTTGGACCCATAACTGCAGGGACTGTTTCTGTGAATAACGGCTAAGGTGTCTTTAGGCATGAAGTTATTCTTGAACACCGTAAAACATAATGAGACGATCGTGGTTGCGACTTGCAACGGATCGCATTTGAAACGGCCTATGTACATCCTTCTAAAAGACTGGAAACATACTCTAAGCACGCGCAAATCATTCACGCAATAACGCTCACATTCATCAACTATATTGTAAGGTTTAGATTCATTAAAAATGTTGTAGTAGCGGTCAAAATCTTCACGTTCATCTGTACTCATACATTCATAGCTAAAGTAATGTTTGGGAGGAGGTAATCCTACGTAATTTAAAATTTCGCTAGTGAGGAATGTGCAAGGGAAATATCCTTTTGAAACTTCAGCGGCTACGCACATGACCTTTGGTAGCTTTGTTAATTTACAAGGTGTGAAAAATAAAGTTACTTTAAACTGTACATTACCTCTTATCTGCATCTTTATTAGTTTTTGCCTCTTTTCAAGGGATCACCTGTAAATATCTCAGATGACTGAATAACGGTTCAAGCAACTTCTTATAAAACTGTGTGTCAAAGTTTGCCTTGTTATAGGCAAGAATATATAGTCATTTTTTTTAACTTGTTCGCTAACTTGACAATATAGGATACGAAGAGTTTCACAGGGCTATCTTGGGCATTCGTTTTAAAAACGTTTGTCTGTTTACCACATTTGTGACACTCATCACACTCGAACTCCATACACTCATCACAGATAGTCTGGCTTACGAGTAAATGTGGAATAACCTCTTTCATTTCAGCGTTCGTGCATGTTTCTATATCGTAGTACAGAGTTATACAAGGGCTATTTTTAGGCTTAGCATCTTTCATATAACATACATGCTTTACTCCAACCGCCTTATATTTTTCGTGGCATGTAGAACAGTGAATTTCATCACATTTATGTTTCAAATTCACCCAATTATCCATCATATGAAACATACCACATTCACAGATTCTCATTTTCCTGCACGTGCAAATTGATTTATGGAGCTCAAAACAGTTATTATTGGAAAATGTGCGTCTACACACATCACAATCCCTCTTAGCTTCAACTACACGGCTTTCACATTTCGAGCTTTTACACTGCTCACATACCATGTGGTAATCTTTACAATGTTTCACTACATCATCCGCAAACTCGATACACCCCTTACACAAATCATGATGTCGTCCTTATTTTCGACTTTTATATAATATATACTCTATATGTACAGCTGCCAAGCGTCTGAATGGTATTACTACACAAAAATCATCTACACCCCCGCAGCTTCGTCCTGACTTCACGTTCGTCGCGGTTCTGAAGGGAAACTCCACAATACGTTCAACTACGCGCCGTAGTCTGTGTTCAACACCATTGCTATACATGGATCTAGGATCAACCCTGACTATATACTGATTTCTAGTCAAGGCTGGGGTGGGGGTAGCGGTGCGCACCAACTCGAATGTTATGCCATCCTCTACAGAACGAGAAGCTGCTGCTGTGTAGAACGTTCCTGGAATTGAACAGGAATAAGTGGGTATATTTGAGGAGTCGCGCGTCTGAAGGTCCTAAACGCCACCACAGGTGAAAACGTGTTTTTGATGGATATCACTATTTTCACCCTTCCTCTATCGCGTGGTTTGGGTTATAATGACCTTACGACACGAAGTATGGTTGAAAACCTTATGAAGCGAACTACTTTTTTCACCTCTATCGCCAGCCAAAAGTTCACTCAAAGTTCGGCATAATAAGAAAATAAAAAAATTAAAAATATATATATATAAAATATAAAATATGAAAATCTATTCCAAAAACTCAACATCTTCATTAGCATACTTAGAACTCTAATTTAGCCAAAAATGAACGTTCTTGCTCAATTAATAACAGAGATACTATTGCCAGAATATTGTTGAACTTTGGAGGCGATTTCTGACGAATTTTAATTTTGGCGCTTCGGTACCTTAAGATGCGGGACCCTTCATTTGAGGAAGGGTTGGGGCTCTATTACTGTGGGTTTAACAATCGGCGTAATCCTAGCACGCTTTATACATGACGTGGAGGGTTCTTCATCATGCTTCCGCTTTGAATTGTCGCAGCTACAGGTTTCGATGGTGTGAACTCGGCAGTGAGGATGGAGTCTGTGACAATAACTGCACTGTCGTCGGGATGGACTCGGCAGTGAGGATGGAGTCTGTGACAATAACTGCACTGTCGTCGGGGTGGACTCGGAAGTGAGGATGAAGTCTGTGACAATAACTGCACTGTCGTCGGGGTCATCTGTAATATCGATGATGGGGTGCTGTACCTCATTGTCATTCACGGTTCTATGGGAGAAGAGGAAAACAAGATGCATGCGCGATATGTCGTCAAATACACAATATCTTGTCTTATTCGCGCAACGTAAAGATGTATCATAAATTTGGGTATTAACCAATCAAATGTTCCCGAATCAGCGTAAGGAGTCTTTGGAAGTTTATAAAGAAGCTACAAGCCAGCATTACGATTATTCGCTCTGCGGCCTTCATCCGCGAAACACGTTTACGGTGCTTCTAAGAACGAATATATTCCATGAATTAATAAAAATCTATCATCGACTGCTCCGGGCAATGCAACAGATGTTTGCTAAAAATATCGACTCGGGCTTTTTAAAATGCATCTGTGAAATCTGTCTTACCGTTATAAATTGCAATATATGAATGAACCCCCCTCAGGAGGCTCACTTACGTCGTTACAAGAACATAATACGTGCACTATCTCGTAAGAGTCAAAATGTGAGGAAGAAAAAACAAAGAGGAGGGTCATTCCTCCCCACCTTTTTTTCAGTTTTCGGTCCTTCGCTGACTAGATTAATATAATGAAGAAAGTGGTATTGATTCCACACGAGGTGTATGCTTCACTGCAAAGTTCAAAGAATCCAGACACTGTTCTAAAACCCCGTAAAAGCAGGCTTAAAAGAATGGAAAGCGAATTGTTAGCCCTATTAAACAGTGAAAAAAAACCTGATGAGAAAAGAATCTTATACCAAGAAGCTCTGCAGAAATTTCTTCACGAGTACGAAAATTATAAGAATCCGACAGAGATATCCCCAAAGCAATGATAGGAATGATAGGAAATCTGAACAGGTTAAAAGACTTGGAACATGCATCGCACGTGCCACAATTGAAAACGCCATCACCCCCAACGGTAACCCTTCTGAAGAGGAGAAAGAAGAGGTTAAACAACGGTCAACCCAACCCACGTGCCTCTAAAAGATGTTGAGAAGTTTTTGCGGGAGCAGAACGCTTATACACTTCATAAGCCTGTGAGGTGAGAAAAAGGTTTAAAACAGCCAAGACAACAGCTGCTTCGATTGACTCTATTTGGCAAGCAGATTTACCAGACATTAAAAGATATTCATTGTATAACGATGGTTACCGCTACATCTTATTCATAATATATGTATTCTCTAGATATCTGTGGCGAATTCCTCTGAAAAGTAAATCGCCTAAAACAGTTCCTAAAGCCACCAAAACGCTGATGTTGAAAGAAAACAGGGTTCCTGGCTATTTTTGTAGGGATATGGGGAAAGAATTTATAGGCCGAGCTTTTCAGAACATGATGACAGAGTTTAATATTTGCTACTACACTACCAATTCTATCAATCTAGGTATTTTCGCCGCAGGACTTTTGGCCGCCGGACTTTTCGCCGTAGGAATTTTCGCCGCAAGGAATTTTCGCCGCAAAGAATTTTCGCCGCAAAATATATAATTTGTATAGATATATAAATATAAGCCTACCAAATTTTCTGAACTCTCTAATACGTCGGGTTTGGATGACTTGGAAATTTTCACTTATTCATTCTCTTTAATAAGTGATTTCATGTAATTCAAAGGTTTTGAACCCTTAGGTTTTTAAAAACCATTTTTGATGGTTTAAAGTGATACTGCACATGCAATAACAGATACTGTCAAAGTTTTATAAAATCGTATTGGAAGTGTGAAATAAAAAACTGCAAGGCAAGAGTGCACACAATTTTAGAAAGTGACGCTAAAATAGTAATTTGCAAAACATTTGGTGAGCATAGTCATTCTGCAAACCCATCAAAGCCTAAAGTGTACGCCACAATAGCAAGTATGAAAACGACTGCTACTAACTCCCAATTATCTGCAAGATCGCTAATTGTCGATGCTTCTGCAAGCCTAGATGATGCAGGTTGTTATCTAATGCCATCAATTGCAACTTCAAGAAATATTAGAAAATAGAGGCAAAAGAATATGGATATGTTGCAAAAGTACATAATAGAACGTAAACTACGCTAGGATCTTTAGGAGACATTTTTTAAATGAATCCATCAAATAAAACGTTAAAACTAACGGAAATATTACGACTTAACCTAACCAATCGTCAACTTATTTTTTATTTTTTAAAAATTGCAGGTTGTTATCTAATGCCATCAATTGCAACTTCATCAAGAAATATTAGAAAATGGAGGCAAAAGAATATGGATATGTTGCAAAATTACATAATAGAACGTAAACTTCGCTAGGCTCTTTAGGAGACATTTTTTAAATGAATCCATCAAATAAAACGTTAAAACTAACGAAAATATTACGACTTAACCTAACCAATCGTCAGCTTATTTTTTATTTTTTAAAAATTACTTTGCGGCGGCGAAAATTCCTTGCGGCGAAAAGTCCGGCGGCGAAAAGTCCTGCGGCGAAAGTTCCGAACGCGCAATTCTATACATAAGGCATCTTTAGCTGAAAGAGTTTAACGTATCATAAAGGAACGCATGCATCGGTATTTTACGCAAAAACACATACAGGTTTCTAGACATTCTGGAATCATTGGCCTCATCCTACAACCGCTCACACCATCGCACGATTGGGACAACGCCTAATGAGATTTTAGAAAGAGGTACGCACCCAGAGCCTGATGTGAGAAGAGATGGAACACCACCACCACCACACACTGTGTGTTTTAAAATCAATGATTATGTAAGGCTGTCGCGTTCGGGAAATAAATTCCCGAAGGGTTTTGAGCAAGGCTGGACACGTGAGTTTTTTAAAGTTAGGGCTATGAAATCTAAAGGCTAGATAATGCTGTATTACGTTGAAGATTTGAATGGGGAAGAAATCGCAGGAGGCTTTTACCGCGAGGAGTTGCAGAAAGTGACATTTAATTTAAGAGAAAATGTGTTTAAAATTGAGAAAATTTTAGGAAGGAAAGGTTCAGGAAAGAGAAAAATGTACGTGGTGAAATGGCTAGAGTACCCAGAAAGCTTCAACACCTATATAAAGGCTGATGCAATAATCAGTGGCGTAGCGTGGGGTGTGCGGGGTGTGCGGACCGCACAGGGCGGCCACTTTGGGGGGCGGCCAATTTTGGCCAAGGCTGGCATTACGGTACGGTATGGTACGAAATACCATATTGTTTTCTATGTTTTAAATTGAATTATTAAATTTGTTTTTTTATTGTCTATCATCACGGTTTCAATTTCATCATTATTACATTGTTCCTCAATCAATAAAATGTAAATCCTTTATATACGTGTGTTTGCTGTAGTGGAAGGTATGTTACGTTTAAGGAAGGGGGGCGGCCAATTTGGCTACCTCACAGGGCGGCCAAAACCCACGCTACGGCACTGGCAATAATGAAGCTTAAATAGTATGCAACATGGCGCCTAACATTTCTACGTCACACTACCGTTCTCCTCGTCCCTGTCTGTACATCCTAACAGTAGCCTGGCTAACTTTGTAACAGAACTCCATGGATTCATTGAATTGGGTCGTGATTCGTATGAGGTGGGGATATGCGAAATTCAGCTGGACACCCTCTTTTTAAGTAGTGATTATAAAGAAACCGTTTTTACGGTTCTTAGAGACCTTGGTGAGTATGAAAAAGCCGGGGTAACTCGGGATGAAACCATGCGTACCGCCCGGAGTGGGGATGCACGGTATTACAGTACAGTAGTAACACTAGGTCCGGGCCGTTATGGTGCGGCTGAGGATATTGTGAGAGACTTAAACGTAAGTTTAGAAAACTCAAATTTTACGGCTGATTTAGTATACGAAATGATAAACAAAGAAAACCCTGCACATACTCTAATCCTAAAATCAAAGGCTAACAGAAATATTAAAGACAAAGGGCTGTTCAAAATTATAACCGAGGTGGGATATCGATCAGCCTTCCAAAGAGATACATTTCACAAGGTACAACATGACTTGTCCAGCAAAATGTATCGGATGAAATTGGAGAAATTTTTTGCTTGCTATAGCCAACAACCAATTTCTCCAATTTCCAATTTCCCTGATTTCATCTATATTTACAAAAATATAGTGGAGCACCAGTTTGGTGGGGATAACCAGGCACGCCTGCTACGCATTGCTCACATTCCCAACCATAGAGGGAAGAGTGTGAGTATTACATATGACAGACACCATTATGTGAATTCGCAACTAATCTAATAACCAATATCTCAATATATATAAGAATGATTGAGGGAAAAAATTTCCCATTCGGTGATGGGAGCTTAACACTGAAGCTGCACTTTCGACGCACTGAGTTATAATGGACAGAAAGCCTTTCACACTCTATCGAGGGGTGAGGTACCAGCGTGGTAGTGGACTTGGATTCATTTTTTCAACCATACTACGTACCGCTGTCCCTTTGCTGAAGAGGGGTGCCAGATACCTCGGGAGGAAAGCGTTACAATCAGGTCTAAACATGGCAGAAGATATATTGGCTGGGGTTAAACCTAAATAAGCTCTAAAAAAAACACTTAAAGCGTACACGGGACGAAATCGTCAAAGATGCAAAGAGAAAAATGCGAGGTGGTGGGAAGGAGAAGAGGGCTGTCCGGAAGAAGAGATTACCACCACGTGGCATTAACGTAAAAGGATATTAAAAAAGAAGGGTTCTAATCGAATGAAACCTATGGTTGACCATTTTTTGACTGATATAAGCTAAGGACATTGATCTTATGAATCATAGTTTGTTTACTACTTGTCGAGAGAGGAGGCACTATTTCTAACTCGTCTTTGCACGCTTCATCCATCCGTGTAGTTCACAATGTTGTAAATCGGAGGTGTCCCTCTTTGACATGCCCCCAACTCAAGTTTCTATTGAACACAGTGGCTTTATTACAATTAAACCTTTAAACACAATTAGTTCCTCGAGTATCCCTATAGAATTCATGATGACAAATATGCTGTATACCCTGAAACAAACTTTCTACACTCCATATTCAACCAGTGTGACGTATATTTAAATCAGGTCAACATATCGGCAGGAACGGGGTACCTTCACCTACGAGCCTATATGGAAAATGTGCTGAACTTTTCCAAAGAAGCCGAGTATACCTTTTTAAATGCCGAGGGCTATTATCAAGCTAAAGACAAAAGTAGTATAAAGGAAAAATTTAAAAATTCTAAAAAGAAGATATATGAGTGTTTTGGACGCCTGCATACAGACATTACATTCCAGGAGAAGTTTCTTGTGAATGGAGTGGATATGAAAATAAAGCTCACCGGCACGAATCCTGAGGTCTATTTAAATCTGGATGCTGATCAAGAAGAGGGAGCAAAAGCCGTTGTGATTCACATTATGGAGACATACCTCTGTGTACGGCGAGTGAAATTAAGTTCACCAAAGCAAATAGAAATTGAGAAAAATTTACTGCATGCAACAGTAAAATACCCAATTAACAGAGTACAGATCAAACTACACACGGTGCCAGCAGGGTTGGTATCGAAACAGATAGAAAACATCTCCCTGGGAAATCTACTTAAAAGGATACTAATTGGAATGCAGGATCACAATTTGGTGAATGGAAAAAATAAAAAGAATGCCTTTAAATTGGAGAGTTTCGGCCTTAAAAATATAACTCTATACGTTAATGGCGTTGCGTTCAGAGGAAAATTAGATACGGACTACTCCTCAGACGCTGTGTTTCCGCTTTGCGCGAGAGCATATAGTAATTTGGCCCATATTGCAGGTGATTGTGATGAGTTCGGGATTGGGGTAACGCAGAAAGAATTCATCCAGCAATTTAAACTTTATCTGCTTAACATCACGCCTGACTTATCTGCTAGTGTAAATACACACTTAAGTCCACAACAGAGTGGAAACATCTCAATCAGATTGGAATTCGCGAAGCGGATAGACGCGCCTATTAATGTACTAGTATACCTCCAGTCACAAGCCCCAATAGAAGTAGATAGATTTACTGGCGTTGACACTGACTTTTAAAATGGATGCGAATACACTTCAGAGAGTAATGAATAGTGTAGTGAACGAATCACATGTTCCAAACTTATCGGTGAGTTTGCGAAGAATGAAACATTGAAATTAACAACTACGAGAGATTGCGGTAGTCTTATTGTGAACACAGATGTTGTTGGTAGTGAAGGGATTCATTGGTTTGCAATCTATTTTGAAAATCGGGACCGCATGTACTATTTTGATTCACTCGACACTTATCCCTGGAGTGACCCTGTTATTGTGAAATTTCTCGATCAGATGCATATCCCCGAAATTGTATGGAATCCCTTCCATCTCCATTTATATTTTTTTTACAATTATTCGACCCGTGTCACACTCGACGAAACAACGAAATGGAATGCAGGGAGATAAAAGCCCGTTTTCCGATTGTGCGTCCTCATTGTATAGTATGATGTTTTGTTCTTGTGTATATATATCGAAACCTAAGAAAAAACTTACATTATTTCGAAAATGATGTGACAATCGCTGGGTTGACTGCTAGGTAAAACTTCTACCTCCGCATTCAGGTCCACGACTTGCGTTTCTTCAAAACGAAAAGATTGTATAACACGTGTCAAATCCTCATCGGACCTTTAAAGAAAAAGGATAAATAATTAGTTCATACTTATTCTTTTTTAATAAAAACCCAATTGCTTAAAACATATGAAGAGTATACATATAGTAAGAGTATTACAATATGAAGAAATCTTCGAACCCTTCAGAGAAGTTCCTTTAAGAGAAAATGCCGAATAACATTTATTATGGAAATTATAAAATTATTTAAAACTTGCAAAGGATTGCTATAAAAAATTCAACGAATCAAAACAGGACTTTAGCATAATATTATTTGCAAAGTAATCTATAATCGCGGATACCTACGATTTAAATGAAGCATTTTTAATGTGATGAGATGAATTACTACAACCCTCCATATATATGATGAAATAATCGAGAACAGTGCTCTTTCTCCTAATGATAGGCACACTAAATAAATAACATTTTCGCGAATAAATGGCTACAAAAATAAAATTACAGGCACATATTTACTTACATTTCTACGGCAGTCCCTTGCGTCGGATCGTAAGGAACGTCATTGCAAATATAACCAACGGTTTGCCTTGGAAATAATCCATCCCGGTCAACTGCGTTAAAAAGATTAATTGTAGACACCGCTGCAATGTCTCCATCTTGATATAAATCCGGTAAACTGTAAAGTTCTTGATTCATGACGGAGGGAATGTTTATTCACTGGTGAAAGTGACTGTTGTAAGTTCCAGCTGAAAATATTTCCGTTTATACGCATGATCACCAAGCACCACCCGAAAAGACTAATAGGCGTTTCGTAAGTTTGCTGATTGGTTGTCTATGTAACTGGGCGAGGCTATGTTAAATTTTGTGTACCAATCGTAATACCGATATAACAGGTCCACGCTTTGGACATCCTGATTGGTCGACTAATGGCGTCTTTATCTTCTCTCCGTAGATTTAATGCTCACATCTCAAGGTGTATTACCACTTGTAATCTCTACCACGATGGTTTCAAATATTTTCAATATTATTTGCGCACATACTATTCTCGGTTTTCCCATTTTGGAACCCATCCCTTCATGCAATATCCCTCACCCCTTTGCAACATTGATCAACGTTTGCCATTTGCAACCTCTATCAAGACAATATTTTACATTATTATTTGCGGTCATATTATTCGATCCTCAACTTTGATTCATCTATTCGGCTTCACTTTCTACTTGCCAATTCTCGCGTAGGAGTGTGACTAAATTGTGTTTAGTTCGTGAAAATGAATGTCTGGTTGGGCTAGTAGATAAATGGACACCCTAGGTATCCTAGTGGTTAAGACGCTGGGGTGCTGATCAGAGGTTAAGAGATCGAGTCCGTGCAATGATATTGTAATTTCTGCCCGCCTGTGCTGGAGCGTAGTTCGGATTCAACATTAAACTGTAGGTCTAAGGCGGGGGACTAGCTTGATCTTAGTCAAAATGAAGAATTCGGGGAGAAGGAAAACCGATTTAGTTTATAATTACGACTGTTGTCTTTCGAATTATAGGTAACATGAATATTATTCTTATAGAATATTTAAAATGCCTTTCTTGTCTTTCGAATTATAAGTAAAATTAATATTATTCTTATAGAATATTTAAAATGTTTATTGTGAAATTTAGTATACTGTAAAGAATAAATGAATATTAAGATGAACGAAAAAAAATGTACGAAATTGAGAACACATATCTTGTGTGTATATATATATATATATATATATATATATATATATATAGAGAGAGAGAGAGAGAGAGAGAGAGAGAGAGAGGAACAACAAAATAAAACAGTCTCTCTCTCTCTCTCTCTCTCTCTCTCTCTCTCTCTCTCTCTGTATACATAGATTTTAAATTAAGTTTTTAACTTCATTATAATAATAAGAATGACAATAATAATATATGAAGTCAGCGGTGGGAAATCCGGATCTTTGAGACGAGATGTGGTTTGACTCTCACATTCGAATGTGGCCATTTTGCGGTTTTGAAGTAGCCTCGGGCAAATCAGGTGTGAGTTTTTATGCGTGTCGAGTTTACCTCGTTATACACTTTTTCTCCAGAGATGCTTTCAAAGAAAGGAATGACAAAAGTAAATAAACACTTTCGGATTGGCCTTAGAGTAAATGAAACCGTTTCATGTCTTTCGAATTATAGGTAAATTAAATATTATTCTTATAGAATACTTAAAAGGTTTATTGCCAATTTAGTATGCTGTATAGAATGAATTATTATTAAGATGAACGAAAAAAATTTACGAAATTGAGAGAGACTTTCGGTTTGGCTTTAGAATAAATCACTCTATTATATGTGCTTTTATATGCTAAAGGCAACCGTTCTAAAGAACAAGATGTCAAGTAGCAAAGTTTTTGAACCACCTTAGACCTACAGTTTAGACGAGAAATCCATAAAATAGTACGGATTCTATCACTGAATTTTTTTTTATTTTATTCGTGTTGCAAATAGTAAGAAAAATGCGTGGTGGTGGGTGCTTGCTTGCTTGCTTTCATATGGAAAGTTCGCTAAAATTTGGAAAACTGCATAAAGAAACGGGAAGTTTGTTAAATTTTTATTGTTTAATATAAAAGTATATATAGACTTCTCATTTAATTCTTTTATCAATTACTTTTATAAAAAAATATAGAAGGTCTATAGAAAGGATTGTCAAACGTAAATAGACACTTTCGAGGTGCAATTCCGCATCGGCTATTTGTGTTGCAAAATAGTACATGTATTTTTTGAACATATTTACTGGGTATTTTAATATATATATGTAAAAAATAAACAATGAATAATCAATATTCATTTTTACATAAGAACCAAAATCGCTTAACGCGAGTTTGGATAATAATTTTACTTGTAGCTTTCTACTTTTGTTTGTCATAACCTTACGATCTACCATTTCTATGGTTTAGTCGTATCCATTATCCATTTTCCATTTGTTATAGAAGTTATTATAATTAATTATGAATTGTCTTGCATCTCACCCTCGACCCTAGATTATGCATACACATTGCATATAACAGGATTGGAACCCGTAGTTGTACTTCTTAGTCATTAATACCCACTCTTTGTCTCTAATTCGTTCTTGTAAATCTTCCTAATAATGATTTGTACTATACGTACAAATTCAATAACTATGACGTCACATTTTCCCGTCATTAATTTCCCTTCATCATATCTCTAGTATTCAACGTATGAAAATTCTTTAACATCATAATAAAAAACTGTACACTCTATAGAAGTCATTATTTATATGTTATGTAGTATAAATATTATTATTCAACCATATTCATCCATACCGTATGTGCCCATGTACTTTGTATTATATTTCTAACATCTCAATTGTCTATTAATATGAAACACTGTAACAAAACAAAGTTATAGTAACTGTTTAATTATAATTAACTGTAATATTTTAATTTAATATAATGTAATGTACTTTAATGAAACTGTACTTAATGATGTAATGTACTAAATGACGTAGTCAATGTACTTTAATGGAATTGTAGTTAACGATAATAAATGAATTGGTAATTATAATCATAGTCACAGTAGACCAAAATTACAATGTACTCAATGTCCGACCCGACATTATGTCGCCATAAGGAATGTAGAATCGGCGATACTGTTGTTATTTTTTTTATTATTATTTTTCCGTTGGAATAAATTTTGATGTGCTTTCTACTTTGCCAAATAATTGATGACCTGTTGTTTTTTTAAAATCTCATAATCATTTTTTTAGATTTAGCTTAATAATGAATCCTGAGTAACTTTTGCCATGTCATGTTTTGTATACATTCTTTCTTCGTTATAAAAGATGAAGTCATGTCTTGCCTAAGCATTTAATTGTAAATCTTAAACCTTTAATTTTTACTCATATGCATATTTTAGTGTAAAGATGCATAGTTCAATTTCCACTTTTAGTTAACTTGGCAGATCATGATAACATCAGATCTGAAAATATGCAATTTAAGATAAAAATATGGCTTCATCTTCAAATATCTTGTTTATTCGTTTAAACCTTAACACAGCTAAAAGATTTACTTTATTTTCAAATATTGTGCAAAAATAATGCAGCCTCTTCAACATTTAATAATGATGATGTTAGTAGAATCGGGGTATATAAACCCCACCAATTTCTTCCATGTTTATTCTGATTCCAACTACGAGGCTGAGCATTACCTGTAACAGTTTTAGGAGTAAAACACAGTAAGAAAAAGTCTTTATCTTCTCCTTCGAGCCGTGCTCTCTTCAGAAAACTTAGTCATTAGAATCTCCCGATAAGTTACAAGAAGAATTGGGGAGAAACCTCAAAAAATTTAATAAGCCTCTCAGAATCCTCCGAGCCACTAAAGAAGAACTCGGAGAGTAGAACAGAAGAAACTACTGCAAGTAACAGATCCGTTGCTGCCTCCTAACCAGAACCCCCGTCGACTCCGAACCACCCCAGGGCCATAGACGGAGGGGTTAACATATATATATATATATATATATATATATATATATATATATATATATATATATATAGATAGATAGATACAAAGTGTGTATTGATATTTTTTGCTTGTATTTTCTGTTGTGCGCAACCACATCATTTATGTGGTGCGCACCCTTTTCCGATTGCACTTATTTCGTACGCGCGTGTTCGTTTATTTCAGGATGACTGCCAATCCACTCGGATGGCCTTTCAATTTTATATGCGTAGTTTCCCGCTGCTTACTTGAAGCCCAGTTTGAATTTTCAAACTTTCAATGTTAATTTACCTTCAGTTTACAAGAGAGGCCTATTGCAAGGTAGCATAGAAACGACACAATCCCTCTTATAATGTTTATTTAATTTCACTCCAATTAAGACATAAATTGAAAGAAATCGGATGTGCAATTACAAATTT
This sequence comes from Bathynomus jamesi, assembly GCA_023014485.1. Taxonomy (NCBI): domain Eukaryota; kingdom Metazoa; phylum Arthropoda; class Malacostraca; order Isopoda; family Cirolanidae; genus Bathynomus; species Bathynomus jamesi. The sequence goes on along the minus strand of JAJOZX010007853.1, from coordinate 22,684 downwards.
TGTTTAAAAAATCAAATTCTTAATTTAAAGAAAATGTTTGCAAGTATTTAAGTCTCAAAAAACATTTATACAGAGGGTTTTTTATTTTTATTTGCGTGTAACTTTAGAAACAGTAGTAAATTCAAATTTCATAATCTAAGAAGTTTACAAATTTACTTATAAAAGTTTGGGAAATTTACTCTCAACAGTTCTGCTCGAGTTCCGCAGATTTTTCTAGGAAAAAAGTCCGTCAAATGAATTAGATTACTTCTCACAATAACTGAATGGCCATGCACTAGCTTCCCGGGTTTCCAGGGGAACCAACTTCAACACAAGATATTGACTCTTCCCTGAGGAAACCTAATATGTCGCAAACTTAAAGTTTAACATTTAATTTGAACAAAATTAAATTAGAAGCAATTCCACAAAGTTTTTTTTTCCGGTCGCTAACAATAAAGCTCTTACACACAAGTTCGCGTAAACAAAGGAAATTCAGATTTTAGAACAACTTGAGACAATTTCAAATCAACTTAGAAATTTTCAAACACGCCACAGAACCTAAAGATTCATTCTTTACAAGCCACTTTATCTTTACAGAACCGAACTACAACTGCTTTATAACTCTAAGTTACACCTCAGGATTACAAGAACTCCTCCCTTTAGTGTCTGAAAGGCCTATCAAAACCATTTTCATTACATGACATCATTCGTACAAAAATTACTGATATTCTATTGGCTCTAATCTCAACTTCGTTAAATTCTACGCTCCGCCTTTCTTAAAGAAATTTTCAAATTAAAATTTGAAAATTTAAATTTAAAATTTTAAAATTTAAAACAAAAATTTTAAATTTTCCCTCCAGGGTTTTCCTCAAACGAAACCTAGAATAAAGAAACCGAAACTTTACAAGGTTAAAAATGAAACGGACCTTTGTTAAGCTATATTTTCCCTTTGAACTCGACCATAAATCTACCCGAGACTGTCAAACAATAAGTTCTCTTCTCTGATTACGCACTCAGCTTTCGGCTATACTCTACTCAGGGTACCGGCACTCTTTACTTTGGTCGGTGTTCGTTTTGAAAGATTAAAATTTTTCCGGGAATTTCGGCACACAAATTTGCTGTCACAGAATCCCTCCTCTCCTTTAATTTTGCACTCCGATGCAAACTTTCTTAACTAGGGGCGGTTATCATCGCTAGATTCTCAATTTTCACTACTTTCTTTTTATTTGTCCCCTTTGTTGGGACACTAACACTGGCGCATTTAGTTTTAATCGTTCTCGGTTTCTTCGAAGTGTACTCGAGGTCTGGGCCTAAGAGCATACGGACGCTCGAACGGTAGCCCTGTGAAAGCAGGCTGTCTGCTTTGTCCGTGGAACCCTATTCCCACAAGGTCCCCTCGAGGAAGCAGTTCGGAAGCACCAGGCGTTTCCTGTCCGCCACTCGGTCCTGCCAGTGGGCAGGAAGCGCACTCCGGTTCACTTCCCCGTGTCGATGTTTCTTCGGTGCCGAGGCTGAATAGAAAATCTTCCAAGGACCTTCCAAGGACAATGAGGTCATCCAGGCAACTCCATACTTCCTTATCCAGTTGCTCCCGAAAAATAAAATTCATTACTCTTTGGAACACTGGTAGACTATTGGACAACCCAAACGGGACCACCCTGAACTCGAAATGACCACTTCCCGTTGAGAAGGCAGTTTTCGAGATGCTGTAGTCGTGAATTGCCAGCTGCCATTATCCCGAACGTATTGTAAATCCATGCTCGAGAAATAATAAGTCCCGTGCAGCTTGGCCAAGGTTTCATCAATGATGGGTAGTGGATATTTGTCCTTGATGCAGAGAGCGCTCAAAGGTCTATAGTCTACACAGAGCCTCAGGTCACCACACTTCTTTTTTTCTTTAATCCCCTCCACTTTGGACTGCTGGGGTCAATCTTCGTTCCTAGTGATCACGTGGTCCTGGTACTCTACCTGTGACGGTAGTAATTAATCTTGTCTTTCTCTCGTCCGTCTTCTTCCTTTCAAGAGCGACGGACATCTGTGAACATGAGTATTGAGGCGTGTCAATCTCTTCTTAGTCACTTGTGACCCTTGTTCCACTTTTTTTTTCGGGCGAGGACTCGAACGGCTGTTCTGACTAATCTCCCCGTTCTCTTTGCCTCAACCACCGTGCCGATGTCATCTTGTTTTCAAGGTAGTACTCGTCAGTCGTCAATTTATTTCTCAAGAGTAACTTTACCGCCTCTTGGAAAGTGTTAACTTCCCGTTCAGATTTCCGCTCTGTGATACTTGCAAATCACGTTGAGCCTCACTGCACATCCCTTGCAGCGGAGAGTAGACGTCCAGGGGAAACCATATCCCCAGATTTTTTCTTCGCTGTCTATTCCCTTATCATTTAACTTCCCCTGGGGATTCTGCTCTACAACTTTTCCAAATATCCTCGAGCCTCACTGCATATCCAATGCAACGGAGAATAGACGTCCACGGGAACCGCGTCCCCGGGTTTCATTCCGATCCTCCTTGTCAGAATCATGCTGGTTTCTTTATTATGTCCGCTCCCATTCCTGGTCTGTTTACCTCTTCGTTCAGAGTGACGACTCTTTTCTTTTCCAAATTACCTTTGTTTCGTCTTCATATTCTCCAAAACAACTCGCCTATGGTCAAGTCTTGCGGAGCCTCTGAAATTATCGTGACCGGACAGCTCATACCAGGACAACACATACCCGGACAACTTATACCGGACAACTCAGACCCGGACAACTCATACCTAGGACAACTCATACAGAGGACAACTCATACTCTTTTCAACAATTACCACCCCAACGTTGATCTTTTCATCTATATCCACCCCGAAAGTATAAACTCTGCAAATTAACCAAAATAAGATAAGAAAACAATAACAACAAAATTTATTATTTATTGCAAACATATAATAAATAGAGAACCATTATTTACATAGGATAAAATTTGAATGCCCGGTTAGGTCAACTGTACGCCCTTGACGATTGGTTAGGTTTAGTCGTGATATTTTCGTTAGTTTTAACGAAAATATCACGACTAAACCTAACCAATCGTCAAGGGCGTACAGTTGACCTAACTGGGCATTCAATGAACCCAACCGGGTATTCAGTTGACCTAACCGGACATTCAATGAACCTAACTGGGCATATATATATATATATATATATTATATATATATAAATTGCATGAATTTTAAATGTTTAAATTAAATTTTTAATTTTACAAAATAAATGTTTTCATTTCAAAATGTTTTCATTATTAACTTGCATGAATTCTAAATGTTTAAATTTAATTTTTAATTTTACAAAATAAATGTTTTCATTAATTTTTCATTTTTTTTTCTGGTCCTATGTATGAGTTGTCCCAGGTATGAGTTGTCCCAGGTATGAGTTGTCCTAGGTATGAGTTGTCCGGGTATGAGTTGTCTGGGTATAAGTTGTCCTGGTATGAGCTGTCCTGGTATGAACTGTCCTAGAACCGAAATTATACAGACACAAAAGAATTCTTCAACACCCCTTCCCATAGTCAAACTTAATTCTACTCCCTTACATGAATGGGCGAGTCCTGTGCAACCGTGTACTGAGAAGTTGGTAAACTGTCCAAAGAAGGCTCCCGATGTTCTCGTGCATAGCTTATGTCAATGTGAGGGAAACTCCACCATCGCCCAGTGCGGTGGGAGCTTGTTGAGCGACGAATACTGGTAGGGTGATCAGTCCTAGTCGACGACTCGCCGCTACTTCCTCTGAAGCTATTCGGGAGGCTTCCCCTTCCAGTCCTGCTGAATGTTTGCTCGAGGGCACGCCTCTTCCCAATGTCCCATTTGCTGGCAAATTTTGCACTGGCTCCGGCCACTTTCTTCCATTGTTTCCTCTTTGGAGTCACTGTCTTCGTTTGACTTGGTTTGTTTTCGCTTCTGGTTTCTCATGGGGTTGTAGTAACATTCTAGAGTTGTGTTATTCCTCCTGTGACCAGTGTCACATTTCTTCCTTCTGGGCTCTCCTCTCTTGATGAACTTGTCTCCGACGTTCACCTCCATATCCTTGATGTTGTCCTCCTTCGTGGCAATGGCTATTCTTTCTTTGGGATGTTGTGAGTTGTAGTTCCAGGATGTGGGAGGATTTTTCAGTTTCTGCAGTCTTCGGCTTCTGTCTTGTGGCGTTTATTCTCTTAGGACATCTTCATCTCTTAGTCCTAAGCGTGGGTTGTTTACCAAAAACTTGATTGATTCCATTCAATATTCCCGAAAGGCTGTTCCTTTGATGAAATTACGAGCATACTCCGGCATAACGGACTTGAACGCGTCCTTAATTATATCATCTTTAATATGTCTCCTTATAGGATTAGCCTGAACCAAGGCACTACCTGAACTTAATAATCTTGTGGCAAATATGTTGAGTGTCTCACCTTTTTCCTTCCTGACTGCGTTTGGGCTGGTTCCTCGGTTCTCTTGTGCCCGTTCGCCCATAAACGTCGGCAAACTTCTTTCCAATGTGTGTCCAAAGGTCGTTTGCTCAGAACCCCTTACTGCCTGTGGGAAATTTGGGATATAAGGTGAAGGAGATTTCTGCGTCAAAAGTTCTCCTTCTTCTGTAGCGGGAGGAACTAGGGAGATTCTCCTGGGACGAACCCCGAACCTGCGGTTGTTTCAATATTCCAGCTGCGGAGTAGTCATCACAAGATCTTCCGGTTTTGAACCTCTTTGGTTTATTTCTTCTTCTAATTTCGTGCATTCCTTTCGTAACCGATTAGTTTTGGAAAACTTTATCCTTTTTTAAATTTTCCAAACTTTCTGTACTCATCTCTTCCAAGATCTTTGGTTCGGTATCACTAATGTCACTTCCACTGTCTTCCCCGTTCCTTCTATCCACGCTCTTCACCGACATCGCGTAGCCTATTTGTTTATTTATTTATTTTAAAACGTTTACCACTGTTAGCGACACTTTTCACTGTTCCCAATATTTTCTACGCTAGTGCTTTTCTCTGTACCAAAGTTTATTTTAACGAATCACTGTTCCCAATATTTTCTACGTTAGTGCTTTTCTGTCACGCAAATTTATTTTAACAAAAAGTCATACTCGTGCTACTAATACTGTACCTTGCAATAGGATCCCACTTCTCTGACACCATTTATGTTGTGCGCAACCCCTTCATTTATGTGGTGCGCAGCCTTTTCCGATTGCACTTATTTCGTACGCGCGTGTTCGTTTATTTCAGGATGACTCTGCCTATCCACTCGGGTGGTGGCCTTTCAATTTTATACGCGTAGTTTCCCTCTGCTTACTTGAAGCCCAGTTTGAATTTTCAAACTTTCAATGTTAATTTACCCTCAGCTTACAAGAGAGGCCTATTGCTAAGTAGCATAGAAACGACACACTCCATTTTTAAAGTTTATTTAATTTCACTCCAATTAAGACATAAATTGAAAGAAATATACGTTTGTGCGATTACAAATTTTGTTTAAAAAATCAAATTCTTAATTTAAAGAAAATGTTTGCAAGTATTTAAGTCTCAAAAAACATTTATACAGAGGTTTTTTTTTTTTTTATTTGCGTGTAACTTTAGAAACAGCACTAAATTCAAATTTCGTAATCTAAGAAGAAGTTTACAAATTTACTTACAGAAATTTGGGAAATTTACTCTCAACAGTTCTAGGAAAAAAGTCCGTCAAATGAATTAGATTACTTCTCACAATAACTGAATGGTCATGCACTAACTTCCCGGGTTTCAACGGGAACCAACTTCAACACAAGATATTGACTCTTCCCTGAGGAAACCTAATATGTCGCAAACTTAAAGTTTAACATTTAATTTGAACAAAATTAAATTAGAAGAAATTCCACAAAGTTCTTTTTTTTCCGGTCGCTAACAATAAAGCTCTTACACACAAGTTCGCGTAAACAAAGGAAATTCAGATTTTAGAACAACTTGAGACAATTTCAAATCAACTTAGAAATTTTCAAACACGCCACAGAACCTAAAGATTCATTCTTTACAAGCCACACTATCTTTACAGGACCGAACTACAACTGCCTTATAACTCTAAGTTACACCTCAGGATTACAAGAACTCCTCCCTTTAGTGTCTGAAGGGCCTATCAAAACCATTTTCATTACATGACATCATTCGTACAAAAATTACTGATCTTCTATTGGCTCTAATCTCAACTTCGTTAAATTCTATGCTCCGCCTTTCTTAAAGAAATTTTCAAATTAAATTTCGAAAATTTAAATGTAACATTTTAAAATTTAAAACAAAAATTTTAAATTTTCGCTCGAAAGTTTTCCTCAGATGAAACGAAGAATAAAGAAACCGAAACTTTACAAGGTTAAAAATGAAACGGACCCTTGTTAAGCTATATTTTCCCTTTGAACTCGACCATAAATCTACCCGAGACTGTCAAACAATAAGTTCTCTTCTCTGATTACGCACTCAGCATTCGGCTATACTCAGGGTACCGGCACTCTTTACTTTGGTCGGTGTTCATTTTAAAAGATTTAAATTTTTACGCGAATTTAAATCGATTTCAAAATCACTTCACGCTTTCTTTCTACCCTTTTTATTTACATTTTGATATGAGATTTCGGCACACAAATTTGCCGTCACAACATTTCTGTCATTTGTTTTTTTCATTCATTTCAGATTAATTGTTTTTCTTTTATTGTTAATATTGGGATTCGTTTAAATAATTAGTTCTCTTGCTGAACAAATTTAAGAAGGTCACTCTTGCCCTTAATAAATAAATAATTAAAATAAATGGTGGTGTCTGGCAACTCATTCTAATAAGGCACACCTAAACATAATTAAACTATATATGGGTAACTGGTAACTCCAGACCCTCTATATAACAGATGCTGTGCCCTCGACGCTCATTATGCGACGGACTCCGTGGAGTAAAGAACTCTCTCTCCTCTCTTCTTCTTAGGTTAAGGCTTAGGTTAGTTTTCCCTTTGGGGGGAGGTCGTCCTCCCTTCTCCCCCCGAAGCTCCCTCCCCTACCCCTTTTGCAGCATTGATTTGTTGCATAACCCCTCCCCCCTTCATTGCATAACCCCTCCCCCTTCATTGCATAACCTCCTCCCCTTTGTTGCATAGCCTCTTGCAAAATTGATCAACATTGCATTGCAACATTCTTCCACTCGTCTATTTTGCGCCCATACTACTGACAAGCTGTGCTTTAAATAAGGTTTTTACAAAAATATCTGAATCGTTCACCAAAACGTCTCTTTGATTGAGAAAAGTTCATGTTTGCTAGGACCTGATTTATGCCATGTTCTGATATATAATGACGTGAAGCATCATTAACTTCCCACAATGCTGGCTGTTGTCCAATGGAAGTATTGCTGGAGGTAGTTGTGATGCTCCCTACATCACAAGACTTGCTGTAGTACGGTGTAGGCAGGATTCTTGAACTTCTCTACCAGATAATCTAAAATTACTAGGACCTTCATTAACATTTTAATCTTCTTGGAAACTCCTAATCTCGGTACATTATAATTCTTTTAAAAGAACATTCGGATTTGTTTCAACATTTTTGCTCTTTTTTTCAGATTTCTTGAAGAAAATATCAATTTCCGCAGTTTTGTCAATGACATCTCGTTGTTTTTCAGCTTTCTCCAGACTCTCTTCTTATACTCCGAGCCGCTTAGTCTTTTTCTCCCATCACTCATCTGAAAAAACAAACACACCTGAAATTAATTAAAAATATAAATAATATATTTTAAAATAGAAATATATTAAATGCAAAAAACTTCACTTTTTTTCTACGTGAAGGTCAAAATATGAAAATAAAAACCCACTCTAATAGACAGAGTTTATTTCCACGACAGTTTCGACGCCCACTGGCATCCTCCTCGGGTGGATACAGAAAATTCAAAGATTTGGAACATTTTTAAAGATTTAAAATATCCCGAGTGGTTTATCAGAAAGGCGTATTTTGAAGCCAGAAAATCTTTTTATGCCCCTCGGGAACCTTCAGTTAACCAAAAACAATATGTGAGTTTGCCTTACATTGCCGGCTTAGAAAGAGTAAAACCGTTGACGAAAGATTTTAAGTTTGCTTTGGCGTTCAAATATTCGTCTACCATGAAAAGTAAATTTGTTAGGAATAACGTTGCAAAAGAGGAACAAGCCTGTGCCTACAGCATTCCCTGTAAAAGTTGTGATTTAGTATACGTGGGAGAAACTGGAAGAAATATTGAAACTCGTATTAAAGAACACAAATATGCCTTCAGAAGTTGAAATACTAATAATGCCATTTTTTATCACGCCAGCCAAAATAATCATGCTATAGATTGGGAATCAAGTAAGGTACTTTATAAATGTAATAATTATGTCAAAAGAAAAATAATAGAATCTGTGTGTATAGAAAAAGTAGATAATTTTAATTTGTGCGAAGGTACTTATAAGTTAGACCCTTTAATGAGATTTTTGGTCAAAAAATCCCTTACGGAGTCGTGGGAACGTGTTCGAACCTAAGTGTGAATTTCTTAAATGTCTCTGGATTGGATTGTTTCCTTACTCGCTTTTAGTTAATGTAATAATGGAAGTAAAAAATGTGGAAATAAATATGAATGCAACAGATGTAATAATAAAGGTAATATTATAAATTTAATAATTAGGGTAAAGGTAATAATAATAAATGTTAAAAAATGTAAATGCAATAATAAATGCAGTAATTATGTCAAAATATTAGAATCTGTATGTATAGAACAAGAAGATAGTTTTAATTTGTGGGAATGTATTTATAAGCGGACCCTGTAATAAAATGCCCTTCCGGTGTCGGGAGAACAGTATCTAACGTAGGTGCGAATTTCTCAATGGTCTCTGGATTGTTTCCTAATCGGCTTTTTTCATTCGTTTTTCGGTTTATAAGTTCTGTATAATAAACAACAATGTAATAACCAATGTAATAATAAATTTATAATTTCTGTAATAAATAATTATGCAATATTAAATGTAATAAATTTAATAATAAATGTAATAATTATGTAAAAAAATTAAAAAATAATAGAATCTGTATGTTTAGAACAGGAAGATAGTTTTAAATTTGTGCGAATGTACTTAATGAAAATGCCCTTCCGGTGTCGGGAGAATGGGATCTAACCTAGGTGCGAATTTCTTAACGGTCGGTCCCTGGACTGTTTTTCCCTCTTGTTTTGGTTCATTCGTGTTTCTGTATCCACCCGAGGAAGATGCCAGTGGGCGTCGAAACTGTCGTGGAAATATACTCTGTCTATTAGAGTGGGTTTTTATTTTCATAGAAATATATTATTAAAATTAATAAAATATATTATAATTATATATTTAAAAAAAATAGCTCAGCCAGGCTGAGTAGGTCTGTAACAGTTAACTACATATAGGCAGTTAAGTTAACATAAAAAATTCAAAATTATCTTAAAAACTTCCTTCTTCTTACCTTGTATAAATACCATTACTGTACTAAACTGAGATAAACACAATCTCGTCTTTAAATTTTAAATGTTGTCCAGTTTCAAAGTTCAAAGTTGCAAATAGGAAAAATATAAATTCAATTTTTGTCTTGATACTCTGTAAAGTGTAAACAATAAATCTGAAATAAAATAAAAATAATTAGCTTCAAAATAAAGATATTATTAAAATTAATAAAATATATTAAGGCCAAGGACCAACTTTAAAATAGACTTCGTTCAAACGTAATGAGATTTTTATTTAAGCGGTACTAACTTTTCTCCGTTTTTTAAATAAAACATTACCCAAAATTTGGGATTTTTTCACTACCTAAAAAGTGCTTTCTTGTTACCTTTCTTGTTACGACTTTTCCTCCACAATTAAAACATAATAAAAAGGCGATCTTAGATACTATTTAATGACACTTGTGGTTTACAAAAAGTACAAACATACAATACACTATTGCACTTATTGCAGAATGGTTTCAAAGTGATCCCCTCCTTCTTCAATGAACGCGGCGAGCCTTCGATCCATCGAGTCTTGCCAAGGAAAACGCGGAAGTTCATTTCTGAGGTTTATGAATGCATCCTGTATACGTGCAACCAACTGCTCCCTAGTTTCGGGCTTACCCCGCTGATAAACGTTACTCTTCAAGAACCCCGAGACAAAAAAATAATGTAAATAAATAATGTGAGGACCTGCACAGTTGCCAATGTATCATTAAATATCATTGAATATTATCTAAGATCGGCTTTTTATTATGTTTTAGTTACTCAAATGTAGAGGCCTGTATCTCGGTAACGGTTGGGAATCAGGCACATGTCGATATAATACTTTCTACTTAGAAATACCCAAAGAGTCAAATGGTGCATTCTTGACATTTCCTCCTGGGACACCCTGACGTTCGCAATATTATCTTTGATATATAACATAACACCTCCTCCTCGACTACCTATTCTGTTTTTAACAAAAAGTCTATAACCTCTAATTTGATACTCCCCTGCAAAGTCACGTGTTTCAGTGCTAAGCCACGATTCATTTATCGCAATTAAATCATAGCCTTTGCAAGCAATTAAAGAAAAAAATTCGTTTATTTTGTTTCGTAGGCTATAAGCATTTAAGGAGAGACCCCTTCAAGTTGTTTGTTAAAACCGCGTTTCCTTCGCGCGCGCAAGGTAAATTCATACTTTTTTACCCATAATTTAATGAAATTACGCCTGGGCCAGTCGAGTTACAGCAGCCTGAAAAGAAGAGTTAGTACAGTATTATGAAGTAGTTTTCCTAGACGCGCAGCTCCAACGTCATTAAGATGAAGTCCACATCCGAGGAACAAGTCACTCCTGTCGTATAAACTGTTCCAAAAATTTGCAAAATGCACTCCTTCCTGTTGGCAAAGAGACTTTAAGTTATTGTTAATATAGGTCGCCTTGTTGTAGAATTCGTTACACTGGATAATTCGAGGAACTATAACTGTTGAAACAATCTTAGTTTTTTCCTTTATTCGCCCTAACAAGTCCCTCTACCTAGCCAGCAGCTTTTCCGAGCTGGAATTTAAAACGTTTTTAGTACCAACATGAATAACAAATGTGTCCTCAGAGGTTCTGTCTGTAAACCGGTCAATACTCGTTATATCTTCAACCCTTTCAACTGCAAAGAACACGCAGTATAAATAACGTAAAGAACGACGCTTGTATAGGAGAACATTCCGCGCAAGATAACAAGAGAGTACGAACAAATGAAAAAATGAGTTAACCACCCGAGAATCGAAACCGGGATCTTCCGTTTGCCGGTCAGATACGATAACCACTAAACCATGGTCCTCACTCAATCAGAAGTCGTAATTCCTCCACATACGCGCAGAAACCAAAGCCCCGAAGGAGGCACCTTCCGCATGCCGTATCTATATACACATTTCAACTGCAAAGAACACGCAGTATAAATAACATAAAGACCGACGCTTGTATCGGAGAACATTCCGCGCAAGATGAGAAGAGAGAATGAACAAATGAAAAAATGTGGTAACCACCCGGGAATCGAACCCGGGATCTTCCAATTGCGGGTCAGATATGATAACCACTACACCATGGTCCTCACTCAATCAGAAGTCGTAATTCTTCTACATACGCGCAGAAACCAATGCACCGAAGTGGGCACCTCCCGCATGCCGTATCTATATATACATTTCAACTGCAAAGAACACGTAGTATAAATAACGTAAAGAACGACGCTTGTATAGGAGAACATTCCGCGCAAGATGAGAAGAGAGTACGAACAAATGAAAAAATGAGGTAACCACCCGAGAATCGAAACCGGGATCATCCGTTTGCCGGTCAGATACGATAACCACTAAACCATGGTCCTCACTCAATCAGAAGTCGTAATTCCTCTACATACGCGCAGAAACTAATGCCCTGAAGGGGGCACTTCCCACATGCCGTATCTATATATACATTTCAACTGCAAAGAACACGAAGTACAGTATAAATAACGAAAAGAACGACGCTTGTATAGGAGAACATTCCGCGCAAGATAAGAAGAGAGAACGAGCAAATGAAAAAATGAGGTAACCACCCGGAATCGAACCCGGGATCTTCCGATTGCCGGTCAGATATGATAACCACTACACCATGGTCCTCACTCGATCAGAAGTCGTAATTCCTCCACATACGCGCAGAAACCAATGCCCCGAAGGGAGCACCTTCCGCATGCAGTATCTATATATACATTTCAACTGCAAAGAACACGCAGTATAAATAACATAAAGACCGACGCTTGTATCGGAGAACATACCGCGCAAGATGAGAAGAGAGAATGAACAAATGAAAAAATGAGGTAACCACCCGGGAATCGAACCCGGGATCTTCCAATTGCGGGTCAGATATGATAACCACTACACCATGGTCCTCACTCAATCAGAAGTCGTAATTCCTCTACATACGCGCAGAAACCAATGCCCGAAGGGAGCACTCTCGCATGCCGTATCTACAGTATATATACACATTTCAACTGCAAAGAACACGCAGTATAAATAACCTAAAGAACGACGCTTGTATAGGAGAACATTCCGCGCAAGATGAGAAGAGAGAACGAACAAATGAAAAAATGAGGTAACCACCTGGGAATCGAAACCGGGATCTTCCGTTTGCCAGTCAGATATGATAACCACTACACCATGGTCCTCACTCAATCAGAAGTCGTAATTCCTCTACATACGCGCAGAAACCAATGCCCCGAAGGGAGCACCTCTCGCATGCCGTATCTATATACACATTTCAACTGCAAAGAACACGCAGTATAAATAACGTAAAGAACGACGCTTGTATAGGAGAACATTCCGCGCAAGATGAGAAGAGAGAACGAACAAATGAAAAAATGAGGTAACTAACCACCCGGGAATCGAAACCGGGATCTTCCGATTGCCGGTCAGATATGATAACCACTACACCATGGTCCTCACTCAATCAGAAGTCGTAATTCCTCTACATACGTGCAGAAACCAATGCGCCGAAGGGAGCACCTTCCGCATGCCGTATCAATATATACATTTCAACTGCAAAGAACACGCAGTATAAATAACTTAAAGAACGACGCTTGTATCGGTGAACATTCCTCGCAAGATGAGAAGAGAGAACGAACAAATGAAAAAATGAGGTAACCACCCGGGAATCGAACCCGGGATCTTCTTATTGCCGGTCAGATATGATAACCACTACACCATGGTCCTCACTTAACCAGAAGTCGTAATTCCTCTACATACGCGCAGAAACCAATGCCCAGAAGGGAGCACCTCCCGCATGCCGTATCTATATATACATTCCAAATGCAAAGAACACGCAGTATAAATAACGTAAAGAACGACGCTTGTATAGGAGAACATTCCGCGCAAGATGAGAAGAGAGAACGAACATATGAAAAAATGAGGTAACCACCCTGGAATCGAAACCGGGATCTTCCGATTGCCGGTCAGATATGATAACCACTACACCATGGTACTCACTCAAACAGAAGTCATAATTCCTCTACATACGCGCAGAAACCAATGCCCCGAAGGGGGCACCTTCCGCATGCCGTATCTACATATACATTACAACTGCAAAGAACACGCAGTATAAATAACGTAACGGACGACGCTTGTATAGGAGAACATTCCGCGGAAGATGAGAAGAGAGAACGAAGAAAGGAAAAAATGAGGTAACCAACCGGGAATCGAACCCGGGATATTCCGATTGCCGGTCAGATATGATAACCACTACACGATGGTCCTCACTTAATCAGAAGTCGTAATTCCTCTACATACGCGCAGAAACCAATGCCCCGAAGGGCGCACCTCCCGCATGCCGTATCTATATATACACATTCCAACTGCAAAGAACACGCAGTATAAATAACGTGAAGAACGACGCTTATATAGGAGAACATCCCGCGCAAGATGAGAAGAGAGAATGAACAAATGAAAAAATGAGGTAACCACCCGGGAATCGAACCCGGGATATTCCGATTGCCGGTCAGATATGATAACCACTACACCATGGTCCTCACTTAATCAGAAGTCGTAATTCCTCTACATACGCGCAGAAACCAATGCCCCGAAGGGCGCACCTCCCGCATGCCGTATCTATATATACACATTCCAACTGCAAAGAACACGCAGTATAAATAACGTGAAGAACGACGCTTATATAGGAGAACATTCCGCGCAAGATGAGAAGAGAGAATGAACAAATGAAAAAATGAGGTAACCACACGGGAATCGAACCCGGGATCTTCAAATTGCGGGTCAGATATGATAACCACTACACCATGGTCCTCACTCAATCAGAAGTCGTAATTCCTCTACATAATCGCAGAAACCAATGCCCCGAATGGGGCACCTCCCTCATGCCGTATCTATATATACATCTCAACTGCAAAGAACACGAAGTACAGTATAAATAACGTAAAGAACGACGCTTGTATAGGAGAACATTCCGCGCAAGATGAGAAGAGAGAACGAACAAATGAAAAAATGAGGTAACTACCCGGGAATCGAACCCGGTTTCTTCCGATTGCCGGTCAGATATGATAACCACTTTACCTTGGTCCTCACTCAATCAGAAGTCGTAATTCCTCTACATACGCTCAGAAACCAATGCCCCGAAGGGAGCACCTCCCGCATGCCGTATCTATATATACATTCCAACTGCAAAGAACACGCAGTATAAATAACGTAAAGAACGACGCTTGTATAGGAGAACATGCCGCGCAAGATGAGAAGAGAGAACGAACAAATGAAAAAATGAGGTAACCACCCTGGAATCGAAACCGGGATCTTCCGATTGCCGGTGAGATATGATAACCACTACACCATGGTACTCACTCAATCAGAAGTCATAATTCCTCTACATACGCCCAGAAACCAATGCCCCGAAGGGAGCACCTTCCGCATGCCGTATCTACATATACATTTCAACTGCAAAGAACACGCAGTATAAATAACGTAACGGACGACGCTTGTATAGGAGAACATTCCGCGCAAGATGAGAAGAGAGAACGAACAAATGAAAAAATGAGGTAACCACTCGGGAATCGAACCCGGGATCTTCCGATTGCCGGTCAGATATGATAACCACTACACCATGGTCCTCACTCGATCAGAAGTCGTAATTCCTCTACATACGCGCAGAAACCAATGCCCCGAAGGGCGCACCTTCCGAATGCCGTATCTATATATACATTTCAACTGCAAAGAACACGCAGTATAAATAACGTAAAGAACGACGCTTGTATAGGAGAACATTCCGCGCAAGATGAGAAGAGAGAAAGAACAAATGAAAAAATGAGGTAACCACCCGGGAATCGAACCCGGGATATTCCGATTTCCGGTCAGATATGATAACCACTACACCATTGTCCTCACTCAATCAGAAGTCGTAATTCCTCTACATACGCGCAGAAACCAATGCCCCGTTGGGGGCATCTCCCGCATGCCGTATCTATATATACATTCCAACTGCAAAGAACACTCAGTATAAATAACGTAAAGAACGACGCTTGTATAGGAGAACATTCCGCGCAAGATGAGAAGAGAGAACGAACAAATGAAAAAATGAGGTAACCACCCGGGAATCGAACCCGAAATCTTCCGATTGCCGGTCAGATATGATAACCACTACACCATGGTCCTCACTCAATCAGAATTCGTAATTCCTCTACATAATCGCAGAAACCAATGCCCCGAAGGGGGCACCTCCCGTATGCCGTATCTATATATACATTTCAACTGCAAAGAACACGAAGTACAGTATAAATAACGTAAAGAACGACGCTTGTATAGGAGAACATTCCGCGCAAGATGAGAAGAGAGAACGAACAAATGAAAAAATGAGGTAACCACTCGGGAATCGAACCCGGGATCTTCCGATTGCCGGTCAGATATGATAACCACTACACCATGGTCCTCACTCGATCAGAAGTCGTAATTCCTCTACATACGCGCAGAAACCAATGCCCCGAAGGGCGCACCTTCCGAATGCCGTATCTATATATACATTTCAACTGCAAAGAACACGCAGTATAAATAACGTAAAGAACGACGCTTGTATAGGAGAACATTCCGCGCAAGATGAGAAGAGAGAACGAACAAATGAAAAAATGAGGTAACAAACCGTGAATCGAACCCCGGATCTTCCGATTGCCGGTCAGATATGATAACCATTACACCATGGTCCTCACTCAATCAGAAGTCGTAATTCCTCTACATACGCGCAGAAACCAATGCCCCGAAGGGGGCACCTCCCGCATGCCGTATCTATATATACATTTCAACTGCAAAGAACACGCAGTATAAATAACTTAAAGAACGACGCTTGTATCGGAGAACATTCCTCGCAAGATGAGAAGAGAGAACGAACAAATGAAAAAATGAGGTTACCACCCGGGAATCGAACCTGGGATCTTCAGATTGCCGGTCAGATATGATAACCACTACACCATGGTCCTCACTCAATCAGAAGTCGTAATTCCTCTACAGACGCGCAGAAACCAATGCCCGGAAGGGGGCAACTCACGGATGCCGTATCTATATATACACATTTCAACTGCAAAGAACACGCAGTATAAATAACGTAAAGAACGACGCTTGTATAGGAGAACATTCCGCGCAAGATGAGAATAGAGAACGAACAAATGAAAAAATGAGGTAACCAACTGGGAATCGAACCCGGGATCTTCCGATTGCCGGTCAGATATGATACCCACTACACCATGGTCCTCACTTAATCAGAAGTCGTAATTCCTCTACATACGCGCAGAAACCAATGCCCCGAAGGGAGCACCTCCCGCATGCCGTATCTATATATACACATTCCAACTGCAAAGAACACGCAGTATAAATAACGTGAAGAACGACGCTTGTATAGGAGAACATTCCGCGCAAGATGAGAAGAGAGAATGAACAAATGAAAAAATGAGGTAACCACCCGGGAATCGAACCCGGGATCTTCCAATTGCGGGTCAGATATGATAACACCTACATCATGGTCCTCACTCAATCAGAAGTCGTAATTCCTCTACATACGCGCAGAAACCAATGCCCCGAAGGGGGCACTCTCGCATGCCGTATCTATATATACATTTCAACTGCAAAGAACACGCAGTATAAATAACCTAAAGAACGACGCTTGTATTGGAGAACATTCCTCGCAAGATCAGAAGAGAGAACGAACAAATAAAAAAATGAGGTAACCACCTGGGAATCGAAACCGGGATCTTCCGTTTGCCAGTCAGATATGATAACCACTACACCATGGTCCTCACTCAATCAGAAGTCGTAATTCCTCTACATACGCGCAGAAACCAATGCCCGAAGGGCGCACCTCCCGCATGCCGTATCTATATATACATTTCAACCGCAAAGAACACGCAGTCTAAATAACGTAAAGACCGACGCATGTATAGGAGAACATTCAGCGCAAGATGAGAAGAGAGAACGAACAAATGAAAAAATGAGGTAACTACCCGGGAATCGAACCCGGTTTCTTCCGATTGCCGGTCAGATATGATAACCACTTTACCATGGTCCTCACTCAATCAGAAGTCGTAATTCCTCTACATACGCTCAGAAACCAATGCCCCGAAGGGTGCACCTCCCGCATGACGTATCTATATATACATTCCAACTGCAAAGAACACGCAGTATAAATAACGTAAAGAACGACGCTTGTATAGGAGAACATGCCGCGCAAGATGAGAAGAGAGAACGAACAAATGAAAGAATGAGGTAACCACCCTGGAATCGAAACCGGGATCTTCCGATTGCCGGTCAGATATGATAACCACTACACCATGGTACTCACTCAATCAGAAGTCACATTTCCTCTACATACGCGCAGAAACCAATGCCCCGAAGGGAGCACTTTCCGCATGCCGTATCTACATATACATTTCAACTGCAAAGAACACGCAGTATAAATAACGTAACGGACGACGCTTGTATAGGAGAACATTCCGCGCAAGATGAGAAGAGAGAACGAAGAAAGGAAAAAATGAGGTAACCAACCGGGAATCGAACCCGGGATCTTCCGATTGCCGGTCAGATATGATAACCACTACACCATGGTCCTCACTCAATCAGAAGTCGTAATTCCTCTACATACGCGCAGAAACCAATGTCCCGAAGGAGGCACCTCCCGCATGCCGTATCTATATATATACATTTCAACTGCAAAGAACTCGCAGTATAAATAACATAAAGAACGACGCTTGTATAGGAGAACATTCCGCGCAAGATGAGAAGAGAGAAAGAACAAATGAAAAAATGAGGTAACCACCCGGGAATCGAACCCGGGATATTCCGATTGCCGGTCAGATATGATAACCACTACACCATTGTCCTCACTCAATCAGAAGTCGTAATTCCTCTACATACGCGCAGAAACCAATGCCCCGAAGGGGGCACCTTCCGCATGCCGTATCTATATATACATTTCAACTGCAAAGAACACGAAGTACAGTATAAATAACGTAAAGAACGACGCTTGTATAGGAGAACATTCCGCGCAAGATGAGAAGAAAGAACGAACAAATGAAAAAATGAGGTAACCACCCGGGAATCGAAACCGGGATCTTTCGATTTCCGGTCAGATATGATAACCACTACACCATGGTCCTCAATCAATCAGAAGTCGTAATTCCTCTACATACGCGCAGAAACCAATGCCCCGAAGGGGGCACCTTCCGCATGCCGTATCATATATACATTTCAACTGCAAAGAATGCGCAGTATAAATAACGTAAAGAACGACGCTTGTATAGGAGAACATTCCGCGCAAGATGAGAAGAGAGAATGAAAAAATGAGGTAACAAACCGTGAATCGAACACCGGATCTTCCGATTGCGGTCAGATAGGATAACCATTACACCATGGTCCTCACTCAATCAGAAGTCGTAATTCCTCTACATACGCGCAGAAACCAATGCCCGGAAGGGGGCAACTCACGCATGCCGTATCTATATATACATTTCAACTGCAAAGAACACGCAGTATAAATAACGTAAAGAACGACGCTTGTATAGCAGAACATTCCGCGCAAGATGAGAATAGAGAACGAACAAATGAAAAAATGAGGTAACCACCCGGGAATCGAACCCGGGATCTTCCGATTGCCGGTCAGATATGATAACCACTACACCATGGTTCTCACTCAAATAGAAGTCGTAATTCCTCTACATACGCGCAGAAACCAATGCCCCGAAGGGCGCACCTCCCGCAGGCCGTATCTATATATACATTTCAACTGCAAAGAACACGAAGTACAGTATAAATAACGTAAAGAACGACGCTTGTATAGGAGAACATACCGCGCAAGATGAGAAGAGAGAACGAACAAATGAAAAAATGAGGTAACCACCCGAGAATCGAAACCGGGATCTTCCGATTGCCGGTCAGATATGATAACCACTACACCATGGTCATCACTCAATCAGAAGTCGTAATTCCTCTACATACGCGCAGAAACCAATGCCCCGAAGGAGACACCTCGAGCATGCCGTATCTATATATACATTTCAACTGCAAAGAACGACGATTGTATAGGAGAACATTCCGCGCAAGATGAGAAGAGAGAACGAACAAATGAAAAAATGAGGTAACAACCCTTGAATCGAACCTGGGATCTTCCGATTGCCGGTCAGATATGATAACCACTACACCATGGTCCTCACTCAATCAGAAGTCGTAATTCCTCTGCATACGCGCAGAAACCAATGCCCCGAAGGGTGCACCTTCCGCATTCCGTATCTATATATACATTTCAATTGCAAAGAACACGCAGTATAAATAACATAAAGACCGACGCTTGTATCGGAGAACATTCCGCGCAAGATGAGAAGAGAGAACGAACAAATGAAAAAATGAGGTAACCACCCGGGAATCGAACCCGGGATCTTCCGATTGCCGGTCAGATATGATAACCACTACACCATGGTACTCACTCAATCAGAAGTCGTAATTCCTCTACATACGCGCAGAAACCAATGCCCCGAAGGGCGCACCTTCCGCATGCCGTATCTACATATACATTTCACCTGCAAAGAACACGCAGTATAAATAACGTAACGGACGACGCTTGTATAGGAGAACATTCCGCGCAAGATGAGAAGAGAGAACGAAGAAAGAAAAAAATGAGGTAACCAACAGGGAATTGAACCCGGGATCTTCCGATTGTCGGTCAGATATGATAACCACTACACCATGGTCCTCTCTCAATCAGAAGTCGTAATTCCTCTACATACGCGCAGAAACCAATGCCCCGAAGGGCGCACCTCTCGCATGCCGTATCTATATATACGTTTCACCTGAAAAGAAAAAGCAGTATAAATAACGTAAAGAACGACGCTTGTATAGGAGAACATTCCGCGCAAGATGAGAAGAGAGAAGGAACAAATGAAAAAATGAGGTAACCACTCGGGAATCGAACCCGGGATCTTCCGATTGCCGGTCAGATATGATAACCACTACACCATGGTCCTCACTCAATCAGAAGTCGTAATTCCTCTACATAATCGCAGAAACCAATGCCCCGAAGGGGGCACCTACCGCATGCCGTATCTATATATACATTTCAACTGCAACGAACACGAAGTACAGTATAAATAACGTAAAGAACGACGCTTGTATAGGAGAACATTCCGCGCAAGATGAGAAGAGAGGAACGAACAAATGAAAAAATGAGGTAACCACCCGGGAATCGAACCGGGATCTTCCGATTGCCGGTCAGATATGATAACCACTACACCATGGTCCTCACTCAATCAGAAGTCGTAATTCCTCTACATACGCGCAGAAACCAATGCCCGAAGGAGGCACCTTCCGCATGCCGTATATATATACATTTCAACTGCAAAGAACAAGCAGTATAAATAACGTAAAGAACGACGCTTGTATAGGAGAACATTCCGCGCAAGATGAGAAGAGAGAACGAACAAAATGAAAAAATGAGGTAACAACCGTGAATAGATCGCCGGATCTCCTATACAAGCGTCGTTCTTACGTATTATATACTGCGTGTTCTTTGCAGTGAAATGTATATATAGATACGGCATGCGGAAGGTGCCCAGTTCGGGGCATTGGTTTCTGCGCGTATGTAGAGGAATTACGACTCTGATTTAGTGAGGGCCATGGTGTAGTGGTTATCTTATCTGAACGGCAATCGGAAGATCCCTGGTACGATTCCCGGGTGGTTACCTCATTTTTTCATTTGTTCGTTCTCTCTTCTCATCTTGCGCGGAATGTTCTCCTATACAAGCGTCGTTCTTTACGTTATTTATACTGTACTTCGTGTTCTTTGCAGTTGAAATGTATATATAGATACGGCATGCGGATGGTGCTCCCTTCGGGGCATTGGTTTCTGCGATTATGTAGAGGAATTACGACTTCTGATTGAATGAGGACCATGGTGTAGTGGTTATCATATCTGACCGGCAATCAGAAGATCCCGGGTTCGATTCCCGGGTGGTTACCTCATTTTTTCATTTATTCGTTCTCTCTTCTCATCTTGAGCGGAATGTTCTCCAATACAAGCGTCGTTCTTTACGTTATTTATACTGTGTGTTCTTTGCAGTTGAAATGTATATATAGATACGGCATTCGGAAGGTACGGCATTCGGAAGGTGCGCCCTTCGGGGCATTGGTTTCTGCGCATATGTAGAGGAATTACGACTTCTGATCGAGTGAGGACCATGGTTTAGTGGTTATCATATCTGACCGGCAATCGGAAGATCCCGGGTTCTATTCCCGAGTGGTTACCTCATTTTTTCATTTGTTCGTTCTCTCTTCTCATCTTGCGCGGAATGTCCTCCTATACAAGCGTCGTTCTTTACGTTATTTATACTTCGTGTTCTTTGCAGTTGAAATGTATATATAGATACGGCATGCGAAAGGTGCTCCCTTCGGGGCATTGGTTTCTGCGCGTATGTAGAGGAATTACGACTTCTTATTGAGAGAGGACCATGGTGTAGTGGTTATCATATCTGACCGACAATCGGAAGATCCCGGATTCAATTCCCTGTTGGTTACCTCATTTTTTTCTTTCTTCATTCTCTCTTGTCATCTTGCGCGGAATGTTCTCCTATACAAGTGTCGTTCTTTACGTTATTTATACTGCGTGTTCTTTGCAGTTGAAATGTATATATAGATACGGCATGCGGAAGTTGCCTCCTTCGGGGCATTGGTTTCTGCGCGTATGTAGAGGAATTACGAATTCTGATTGAGTGAGGACCATGGTGTAGTGGTTATCATATCTGACCGGCAATCTGAAGATCCCGGGTTCGATTTCCGGGTGGTTACCTCATTTTTTCATTTGTTCGTTCTCTCTTCTCATCTTGCGCGGAATGTTCTCCTATACAAGCGTCGTTCTTTACGTTATTTATACTGTACTTCGTGTTCTTTGCAGTTGAAATCGAACCCCGTGAATCGAACCCGGATCTTCCGATTGCAGGTCAGATATGATAACATTACACCATGGTCCTCACTCAATCAGAAGTCGTAATTCCTCTACATACGCGCAGAAACGAATGCCCGAAGGGGGCACTCCGCATGCCGTATCTATATATACATTTCAACTGCCAAAGAACACGCAGTATAAATAACTTAAAGAACGACGTTGTATCGGAGAACATTCCTCGCAAGATGAGAGAGAGAACGAACAAATGAAAAAATGAGGTAACCACCGGGAATCGAACCCGGGATCTTCAGATTGCCGGTTCAGATATGATAACCACTACAC
>JAJOZX010007852.1:157500-205604 GCA_023014485.1 Bathynomus jamesi | reverse complement strand
TCTGACTCGAATATAACTCGACTTGAATAACTCTGACTTCGAATATAACTCTGACTTGAACTCTATCAAGTATTCTGAACTAAAATGAAATTAACTAAAAATGGAAAATGACTGCACTTGATCTTTATCAAGTGGAGCGAACTTAACCTCTGGTTTTGGTTGACCCTCTTGTGCAACCTTCTGACTTCAAAAATTGACTACAAAAAATGACTTCAAAAAAAATGACTTCAAAATTACTTCAAGTATCTTTATAAATCTCTGGGTTTGGTTTCCCTTTTGGTTACAACCAACTGAAACTGTCTGAAAACTGAAAATGGAACTTGAAACTGCTTCAAGTAACTCTATAACTCTATTAACTCTCTCTAAACTCTCTCTAAACTCTCTCTCTCTTAATTTGCAAGTCAATTCAATTCAGTAATTGAAAAAAAATTTGCAAACAAAAAATAAAAAAATGTAAACAATATTTCACTCTGGTATTATTATGTTTGGTACATAAAATAAAATTATTCTATACTGAATATAATAGTGAAAATAACTGCGGCAATTGACTCTGCGACAATTGACTCTGCGACAATTGACTCTGCGACAATTAACTCTTGACAATTAACTCTGTGACAATTAACTCTCTGTTACAATTAACTCTCCGTTAAAATTAACTCTCTGTTAAAATTACTGTTTCAATAAAAACAAATGTATCACTGGTGTCTGAAGTGTTCACTGTGTTTTGTGTTAAATTCTGGTTTGATACTCATTATTAACTGTTAATAATAGTGATTTTTCAAGTGTTTATAAATTACTTAAAACAACAAAATGTACTTAACAAAATTTTCTATGGGGAAAATCCTTGAGACGTGTCCTCAAGACGTCTTATTAGCTACTTCTTCTTGGATGAAAACTAGGCGTGGAGAACTTGGAGTCGTGACCCACCGGTTCAAGGGTGGATGTTACGAACTAGAAGTCGTGACACGCCGGTCAACTGGTTTTATCCTGATGCAGGGTAATTTCTATCTTGGCCAATGAGTGGCCTCTTCTTAAAATAATCTTCTTAAAATCTTCTTTTTATCCTGATGCAGGGTAATTTCTATTCTTGGCCAAAGAGTGGCCACTTCTTAAAATCTTCTTGTTAAAATCTTCTTCTTAAAAATCTTCTTGTTAAAAATCTTCCTCTTCTTAAAAATCTTCTTCTTAAAAATTCTTCTTCTTAAAAATCTTCTTGTTAAAAATCTTCTTTTTATAAATATTCTTCGTAAAATCATCATCTTATCCTGGTAAAGGGTCGCCAGCTGTTAGACCCCATATCTTCTTCTTCTTCTTATCCTGGCTATGGGTCTGGGGTGTCTCGTATAGACGAGGCGTTCTTGTTAAGGGGCAAGGGGCCTCTGCCCCTCCCCGCAGCGAGGCTGCAGTCCAAAGAAGAGTCTCGTAATGAAGTTCTCTGATGAAGTCTTAAATGAAGTGACAAATGAAGTGGTCCCTAATTTTTCAAGTACATGTATAATATAGCTTAAATGTTTTGGGGGAGGACAGTTGAAGGTTAAATTTCCCCCCTTTTTTTAAACACATCAGATGTTTTTGAATGATTGCAAATAAGAATTTAAAAAATAAAAATAAAAACTAATTTGTATTTTTCGCCGAGTCTATATTTATGAAGGCGATATCATTTCGTAATAGTACACAAGTACAAATTAAGTACATGACTGAGTACGTATTAATTTTGGTTCATTACAATTACGATTACAATTACCAATTAATTCATATTCACTTGTTGTTTAATTACACTTCTATTAAAGTACATTCTTACATTATAAATTAAATCATTACATTTAATTACAGTTTCACTGAAGTACATTACAAGTTATTGTTAATTACAGTTAATTACAATTAAACAGTTACTATAACTTTGTTTTGTTTTTACAGTGTTTCTTATTAATAGACAATTAAGATGTTAAATATAATACAAAGTACATGGCACTTACGAGATAATTTATTTACGAAATAATATGTTATAATGTTATAAATTTAAAATCAGAGCGAACGGAGGTATTTTATCTTTGAGGCGCTCGATTCTGTCGTAGTGAGTGGAATTCGATCTTACTAAGCATTGTTTTGAGTTCACCTCGGGAGGTCATATAATTAAAATAAAAATGAAAAAATAATACGAGAACGTTTTTTCGCGTTCTCGAACGAACGCCCAAAGTTTCGCGCGTCACAAATTGACACGAGTAAACATAGACTGATAAGTTGATAGGGCATAAGTAGACAATAGGTAGATGAATGAATAAGTAATAAAATTAATAAAGGATAGCGGTCAAGAAAGAACATGAATGTAAGAATGAGTATGGTTGAATAATAATGTTTATACTACATAACATATAAATAATGACTTCTATAGAGTGTTTCGTCCTTAGCATGATGTTAAAGAATTTTCATACATTGGATACTAGATATATGATGAAGGGAAAATGTGACGTCATAGTTATTGAATTTTTACGTATAGTACAAATCATTATTAGGAAGATTTACAAGAACAAATTAGAGACAGAGTGGGAAACGTAAAGAGAATAAAGTTATTTTATGACGTCATAGTGCATAAGTCATTATTACAAATCGAAATTCTATCCAAAACTCGCTTAGGCGATTTTGGTTTCTTATGTAAAAATGAACATTCGAACATAAAACTACACGAACATAAGTATTGCATGAAGACAATGAATTCATATAATGGTGTAGGAATTGTTCATTGTTCACTTTTTACATTGCTCTCCCCTTTTTTTTTAAAATGATATTTATACAATAATATAATAAAATTAATACAATACAATACAATTGAGAAAATAACATCGTAACTAATTCAAGTTAGGTGACGAATTTTTCTTTACATTACAAGTTTTATACAGAACAAGTGAGTTATTATATAATATAAAAGAATTCAAAGATTAATATTTTAATTTAGATAAACAATTAAGTTAGACAAACAATGATATGGTTAAATTTAGAATTTTTTTTTTTTCTGTGGGGAAAATTACATTCATAATGAATAGGAAAAAAGGAAAAATATAAATCGTACAATCTATAAGCTAATTTTTATTGACTAGTGTAGGTAAAAATAGAATTACGTAATGGATGATGTATAGACCTGTGGTCTAGTGTGTATTTTTGTGTACTAGGTATAAAGTGTGTAGCTGATAATTTCGAGAGACAGATTAGCTGAGAGGATTGTTAAATTAACTGAATAAATGCATGAGCGAGAATTTATATATAGTAAGCAAAAATGATTAAGACTAAATAGCATAGTTGGCACTTACGTAATGAAATAGTTTTATTGTGATATTGAATGATTTTAGCATAAGGTTTGTATGTATTATATATATATAGTGTGCATGCATTTTTATTGACTGTTGTAGGTACAAATCGAATTACGTAGTGGATGATATATAGACCTGTGGTCAAATGTGTAGGGATTTGGAAGGTTTTTGAATTAAGAAAGTTTAAAGATAATGTATAATAATTTAAGATGGGTTTAGGGTTATAAAATCTTTTAAGTTTAAGTCAGTTATTGTTATTATTATTATTATTATTATTATTATTATTATAAAATCCCTTAAGCTCAAGGTCAATTATTATGAAATTCTAAATTACAGGTATCGTTTAGTTGTCGGAAAATTAACCCAAAAATGGGTCATTTAAGTGACTATAGTTACTAATATCTAATTTTAAAACACAATAAAACTTAAACTTTTAAGTTCAAAGAAATGTATAATGGTCATCAAAGAGTTAAAAATAAAAAAAACAACTTAACATAAATTGAGCCATCGTACCAAAGAGGGATTAACCATGGTTGAACCATTTCTCTGGTTGACACAGTTCAACTGGGGTTGGGGGTGTTAAAATAAAATAAAATTAAAAGACAAAGTTTGTAGTACGACATTCGGGGGAATTGAGTGACTAAGCGGGGGGTATAAGTCTGAAATTGACAATTACATCTTTCGTGAGCACTTTGCTCTTTTTTTTTTTTTTTTAAAGATTGCTTGTCACACTACTTAGAACAAAAAATTAAAAGAGTTCAACAAACGGAGGGACGGCATGTTCCTCAGCATAATAATTTAAAAGGAGTCATTGGGACAAGATCGATTAATTGTTACACAACTATTATTATCACGTATACATTACAATGATTATCAAAATCGTTACAAACAATTGTAAAAACTGTTTTGGTCACAAACAATGAAATGTCATTTTACCTATATATTTATATACGCAACAATGGCATGAAAAGAAAAGACAGATAGGTCAATTTTCTTCTCACAAACACAAAAAAAAGATTAACTAAAGACACAAACGGGTCAATTCAGGTTGAATTTAATTCTCTTTTACAACAAAAAAAGGTTGAATTAAATTCTCTTGAACAACAAAAAAAAGGTTGAATTCAATTGACTGCATTGAAAACTTGGGACTTGAAAACTAACTTCGACTTAAAAACTAACTTTGACTTGAACTCTCTAACTTCGAATAAAACTCTCTAACTTCGAATAAAATCTTTGACTTCGAATATAACTCTGACTTCGAATATAACTCTGCTTCGAATATAACTCTGACTTGAACTCTATCAAGTATTCTGAAACTAAATTGAAATTAACTAAAAATGGAAAATGACTGCACTTGATCTTTATCAAGTGGAGACGATTAACCTCTGTTTTGGTTGACCCTCTTGTGCAACCTTCTGACTTCAAAATGACTACAAAAAAAAAAATACTTCAAAAATGACTTCAAATTACTTCAAGTATCTTTATAAATCTCTGGGGTTTGGTTTCCCTTTTGGTTCACCAACCGAAACTGTCTGAAAACTGAAAATGAACTTGAAACTGCTTCAAGTAACTCTATAACTCTATTAACTCTCTCTAAACTCTCTCTAAACTCTCTCTCTCTTAACTTGCAAGTCAATTCATTCAGTAATTGAAAAAAATTTGCAACAAAAAATAAAAAAATGTAAACAATATTTCACTATGGTATTATTATGTTTGGTACATAAATAAAATTATTCTATACTGAATATAATAGTGAAATAACTGCGGCAATTGACTCTGCGACAATTGACTCTGCGACAATTGACTCTGTGACAATTAACTCTTTAACAATTAACTCTCTGTTACAATTAACTCTCCGTTAAAATTAACTCTCTGTTAAAATTACTGTTTCAATAAAAACAAATGTATCACTGGTGTTTGAAGTGTTCACTGTGTTTTGTGTTAAATTCTGGTTTGATACTCATTATTAACTGTTAATAATAGTGATTTTTCAAGTGTTTATAATTACTTAAAACAAAAATGTACTTAACAAAATTTTCTATGGGGAAAATCCTTGAGACGTGTCCTCAAGACGTCTTATTAGCTACTTCTTCTTGGATGAAACTAGGCGTGGAGAACTTGGAGTCGTGACCCACCGGTTCAAGGTGGATGTTACGAACTATAGGTCGTGACACGCCGGTCAACTGGTTTTATCCTGATGCAGGGTAATTTCTATCTTGGCCAATGAGTGGCCTCTTCTTAAAATAATCTTCTTAAAATCTTCTTTTTATCCTGATGCAGGTAATTTCTATTCTTGGCCAAAGAGTGGCCACTTGTTAAAATCTTCTTGTTAAATCTTCTTCTTCTTAAAATCTTCTTGTTAAAAATCTTTCTCTTCTTAAAATCTTCTTCTTCTTAAAAATCTTCTTCTTAAAAATCTTCTTGTTAAAAATCTTCTTTTTATAAATATTCTTCGTAAAATCATCATCTTATCCTGGTAAAGGGTCGCCAGCTGTTAGACCCCATATCTTCTTCTTCTTCTTATCCTGGTATGGGTCTGGGGTGTCTCGTATAGACGAGGCGTTCTTGTTAAGGGGCAAGGGGCCCTGCCCCTCCCCGCAGCGAGGCTGCAGTCCAAAGAAGAGTCTCGTAATGAAGTTCTCTGATGAAGTCTTAAATGAAGTGACAAATGAAGTGGTCCCTAATTTTTAAGTACATGTTAATATAGCTTAAATGTTTTGGGGGAGGACAGTTGAAGGTTAAATTTCCCCCCTTTTTTTAAACACATCAGATGTTTTTGAATGATTGCAAATAAGAATTTAAAAATAAAAATAAAAAATATTTGTATTTTTCGCCGAGTCTATATTTATGAAGCGATATCATTTCGTATAGTACACAAGTACAAATTAAGTACATGACTGAGTACGTATTAATTTTGGTTCATTACAATTACGATTACAATTACCAATTAATTCATATTCACTTGTTGTTTAATTACACTTCTATTAAAGTACATTCTTACATTATAATTAAATCATTACATTTAATACAGTTTCACTGAAGTACATTACAGTTATTGTTAATTACAGTTAATTACAATTAAACAGTTACTATAACTTTGTTGTTTTTTTACAGTGTTTCTTATTAATAGACAATTAAGATGTTAAATATAATACAAAGTACATGGCACTTACGAGATAATTTATTTACGAAATAATATGTTATAATGTTATAAATTTGAAATCAAGCGAACGGAGGTATTTTATCTTTGAGGCGCTCGATTCTGTCGTAGTGGGTGGAATTCGATCTTACTAAGCATTGTTTTGAGTTCACCACGGAGGTCATATAATTAAAATAAAAATGAAAAAAATAATACGAGAACGTTTTTTCGCGTTCTCGAACGAACGCCCAAAGTTTCGCGCGTCACAAATTGACACGATAAACATAGACTGATAAGTTG
The DNA here is from genome assembly GCA_023014485.1 of Bathynomus jamesi. Taxonomy (NCBI): domain Eukaryota; kingdom Metazoa; phylum Arthropoda; class Malacostraca; order Isopoda; family Cirolanidae; genus Bathynomus; species Bathynomus jamesi. The sequence continues at coordinate 198,860 of JAJOZX010007852.1, read as the reverse complement.
ATAGGGCATAAGTAGACAATAGGTAATGAATGAATAAGTAATAAAATTAATAAAGGATAGCGGTCAAAAGAACATGAATGTAAGAATGAGTATGTTGAATAATAATGTTTATACTACATAACATATAAATAATGACTTCTATAGAGTGTTCGTCCTTAGCATGATGTTAAAGAATTTTCATACATTGGATACTAGATTATGATGAAGGGAAAATGTGACGTCATAGTTATTGAATTTTTACGTATAGTACAATCATTATTAGGAAGATTTACAAGAACAAATTAGAGACAGAGTGGGAAACGTAAAGAGAATAAAGTTATTTTATGACGTCATAGTGCATAAGTCATTATTACAAATCGAAATTCTATCAAAACTCGCTTACGCGATTTTGGTTTCTTATGTAAAAATGAACATTCGAACATAAAACTACACGAACATAAGTATTGCATGAAGACAATGATTCATATAATGATGCTGTAGGAATTGTTCATTGTTCACTTTTTACATTGCTCTCCCCTTTTTTTTTAAATGATATTTATACATATATAATAAAATTAATACAATACAATACAATTGAGAAAATAACATCGTAACTAATTCAAGTTAGGTGACGAATTTTTCTTTACATTACAAGTTTTATACAGAACAATGAGTTATTATATAATATAAAAGATTCAAAGATTAATATTTTAATTTAGATAAACAATTGAGTTAGACAAACAATGATATGGTTATATTTTTTAGAATTTTTTTTTTTTTTCTGTGGGAAAATTACATTCATAATGATAGGAAAAAGGAAAAATATAAATCGTACAATCTATAAGCTAATTTTTATTGACTAGTGTAGTAAAAATAGAATTACGTAATGGATGATGTATAGACCTGTGGTCTAGTGTGTATTTTTGTGTACTAGGTATAAGTGTGTAGCTGATAATTTCGAGAGAGAGATTAGCTGAGAGGATTGTTAAATTAACTGAATAAATGCATGAGCGAGAATTTATATATAGTAAGCAAAATGATTAAGACTAAATAGCATAGTTGGCACTTACGTAATGAAATAGTTTTATTGTGATATTGAATGATTTTAGCATAAGTTTGTATGTATATAGTATATATATAGTGTGCATGCATTTTATTGACTGTTGTAGTACAAATCGATTACGTAGTGGATGATATATAGACCTGTGGTCAAATGTGTAGGGATTTGGAAGGTTTTTGAATTAAGAAAGTTTAAAGATAATGTATAATAATTTAAGATGGGTTTAGGGTTATAAAATCTTTTAAGTTTAAGTCAGTTATTGTTATTATTATTATTATTTTATTATTATTATTATAAAATCCCTTAAGCTCAAGTCAATTATTATGAAATTCTAAATTACAGGTATCGTTTAGTTGTCGGAAAATTAACCCAAAATGGGTCATTTAAGTGACTATAGTTACTAATATCTAATTTTAAAACAATAAAACTTAAACTTTTAAGTTCAAAGAAATGTATAATGGTCATCAAGAGTTAAAAATAAAAAAAACAACTTAACATAAATTGAGCCATCGTACCAAAGAGGGATTAACCATGGTTGAACCATTTCTCTGGTTGACACAGTTCAACTGGGGTTGGGGGTGTTAAAATAAAATAAAATTAAAAGACAAAGTTTGTAGTACGACATTCGGGGGAATTGAGTGACTAAGCGGGGGTATAAGTCTGAAATTGACAATTACATCTTCTTGAGCACTTTGCTCTTTTTTTTTTTTTTTAAAGATTGCTTGTCACACTACTTAGAACAAAAAATTAAAAGAGTTCAACAAACGGAGGGACGGCATGTTCCTCAGCATAATAATTTAAAAGGAGTCATTGGGACAAGATCGATTAATTGTTACACAACTATTATTATCACGTATACATTAAAATGATTATCAAAATTGTTACAAAGAATTGTAAAAACTGTTTTGGTCACAAACAATGAAATGTCATTTTACCTATATATTTATATACGCAACAATGGCATGAAAAGAAAAGACAGATAGGTCAATTTTCTTCTCACAAACACAAAAAAAAAGATTAACTAAAGACACAAACGGGTCAATTCAGGTTGAATTTAATTCTCTTTTACAACAAAAAAAAGGTTGAATTAAATTCTCTTGAACAACAAAAAAAAGGTTGAATTCAATTGACTGCATTGAAAACTTGGGACTTGAAAACTAACTTCGACTTAAAAACTAACTTTGACTTGAACTCTCTAACTTCGAATAAAACTCTCTAACTTCGAATAAAACTCTTTGACTTCGAATATAACTCTGACTTCGAATATAACTCTGACTTCGAATATAACTCTGACTTGAACTCTATCAAGTATTCTGAAACTAAATTGAAATTAACTAAAAATGGAAAATGACTGCACTTGATCTTTATCAAGTGGAGACGATTAACCTCTGTTTTGGTTGACCCTCTTGGTGCAACCTTCTGACTTCAAAAATGACTACAAAAAATGACTTCAAAAAAATGACTTCAAAATTACTTCAAGTATCTTTATAAATCTCTGGGTTTGGTGTCCCTTTTGGTTACAACCAACTGAAACTGTCTGAAAACTGAAAATGGAACTTGAAACTGCTTCAAGTAACTCTATAACTCTATTAACTCTCTCAAACTCTCTCTAACTCTCTCTCTCTTAATTGCAAGTCAATTCAATTCAGTAATTGAAAAAAATTTGCAAACAAAAAATAAAAAAATGTAAACAATATTTCACTCTGGTATTATTAGTTTGGTACATAAAATAAAATTATTCTATACTGAATATAATAGTGAAAATAACTGCGGACAATGTGACTCTGCGACAATGACTCTGGACTCTGCGACAATTGACTCTGTGACAATTAAACTCTGTGACAATTAACTCTCTGTTACAATTAAACTCTCCGTTCAAATTAACTCTCTGTTAAAATTACTGTTTCAATAAAAACAAATGTATCACTGGTGTTGAAGTGTTCACTGTGTTTTGTGTTAAATTCTGGTTTGATATCATTATTAACTGTTAATAATAGTGATTTTTCAAGTGTTATAAATTACTTAAAACAACAAAATGTACTTAACAAATTTTCATGGGGAAAATCCTTGAGACGTGTCCTCAAGACGTCTGTTAGCTACTTCTTCTTGGATGAAAACTAGCGTAGAGAACTTGGAGTCGTGACCCACCGGTTCAAGGGTGGATGTTACGAACTAGAAGTCGTGACACGCCCGGTCAATTGGTTTTATCCTGATGCAGGGTAATTTCTATCTTGGCCAATGAGTGGCCTTCTTAAAATAATCTTCTTAAAATCTTCTTTTATCCTGATGCAGGGTAATTTCTATTCTTGGCCAAAGAGTGGCCACTTGTTAAAATCTTCTTGTTAAAATCTTCTTCTAAAATCTTTTTGTTAAAAATCTTCCTCTTCTTAAAATCTTCTTCTTCTTAAAAAATCTTTCTTCTTAAAAATCTTCTTGTTAAAAAATCTTCTTTTTATAAATATTCTTCGTAAAATCATCATCTTATCCTGGTAAAGGGTCGCCAGCTGTTAGAACCCATATCTTCTTCTTCTTCTATCCTGGCTATGGGTCTGGGGTGTCTCGTATAGACGAGGCGTTCTTGTTAAGGGGCAAGGGGCCCCTGCCCCCCGCAGCGAGGCTGCAGTCCAAAGAAGAGTCTCGTAATGAAGTTCTCTGATGAAGTCTTAAATGAAGTGACAAATGAAGTGGTCCCTAATTTTCAAGTACATGTAAATATAGCTTAAATGTTTTGGGGGAGGACAGTTGAAGTTAAATTTCCCCCCTTTTTTTAAACACATCAGATGTTTTTGAATGATGCAAATAAGAATTTAAAAATAAAAAAAAAATAGTTGTTTTCGCCGAGTCTATATTTATGAAGGCGATATCATTTTCGTAATAGTACACAAGTACAAATTAAGTACATGACTGAGTACGTATTAATTTTTGGTTCATTACAATTACGATTACAATTACCAAATTAATTCATATTCACTTGTTGTTTAATTACACTTCTATTAAAGTACATTCTTACATTATAAATTAAATCATTACATTAATTACAGTTTCACTGAAGTACATTACAAGTTATTGTTAATTACAGTTAATTACATTAAACAGTTACTATAAACTTTGTTTTGTTTTTACAGTGTTTCTTATTAATAGACAATTAAGATGTTAAATATAATACAAAGTACATGGCACTTACGAGATAATTTATTACGAAATAATAGTTATAATGTTATAAATTTAAAATCAGAGCAGCGAACGGAGGTATTTTATCTTTGAGGCGCTCGATTCTGTCGTAGTGAGTGGAATTCGATCTTACTAAGCATTGTTTTGAGTTCACCTCGGGAGGTCATATAATTAAAAATAAAAATGAAAAAAAATAACGAGAACGTTTTTCGCGTTCTCGAACGAACGCCCAAAGTTTCGCGCGTCACAAATTGACACGAGTAAACATAGACTGATAGTGATAGGCATAAGTAGGACAATAGGTAGATGAATGAATAAGTAATAAAATTAATAAAGGATAGCGGTCAGAAAGAACATGAATGTAAGAATGAGTATGGTTGAATAATAATGTTTATACTACATAACATATAAATAATGACTTCTATAGAGTGTTTCGTCCTTAGCATGATGTTAAAGAATTTTCATACATTGGATACTAGATATATGATGAAGGGAAAATGTGACGTCATCGTTAGTGAATTTTACGTATAGTACAAATCATTATTAGGAAGATTACAAGAGCAAATTAGAGACAGAGTGGGAAACGTAAAGAGAATAAAGTTATTTTATGACGTCATAGTGCATAAGTCATTATTACAAATCGAAATTCTATCCAAAACTCGCTTAGGCGATTTTGGTTTCTTATGTAAAAATGAACATTCGAACATAAAACTACACGAACATAGTATTGCATGAAGACAATGAATTCATATAATGATGGTGTAGGAATTGTTCATTGTTCACTTTTTACATTGCTCTCCCCTTTTTTTTAAATTATATATACAATAATATAATAAAATAATACAATACAATACAATTGAGAAAATAACATCGTAACTAATTCAAGTTAGGTGACGAATTTTTCTTTACATTACAAGTTTTATACAGAACAAGCGAGTTATATATAGTATAAAAGAATTCAAAGATTAATATTTAATTTAGATAAACAATTAAGTTAGACAAAACAATGATATGGTTAAAAAAATTTAGAAATTTTTTTTTTTTCTGTGGGGAAAATTACATTCATAATGAATAGGAAAAAAGGAAAAATATAAATCGTACAATCTATAAGCTAATTTTTATTGACTAGTGTAGGTAAAAATAGAATTACGTAATGGATGATGTATAGACCTGTGGTCTAGTGTGTATTTTGTGTACTAGGTATAAAGTGTGTAGCTGATAATTTCGAGAGACAGATTAGCTGAGAGGATTGTTAAATTAACTGAATAAATGCATGAGCGAGAATTTATATATAGTAAGCAAAAATGATTAAGACTAAATAGCATAGTTGGCACTTACGTAATGAAATAGTTTATTGTGATATTGAATGATTTTAGCATAAGGTTTGTAGTATATAGTATATATATAGTGTGCATGCATTTTTATTGACTGTTGTAGGTACAAATCGAATTACGTAGTGGATGATATATAGACCTGTGGTCAAATGTGTAGGGATTTGGAAGGTTTTTGAATTAAAAGTTTAAAGATAATGTATAATAATTTAAGATGGGTTTAGGGTTATAAAATCTTTTAAGTTTAAGTCAGTTATTGATTATTATTATTATTATTATTATTATTATAAAATCCCTTAAGCTCAAAGTCAATTATTATGAAATTCTAAATTACAGGTATCGTTTAGTTGTCGGAAAATTAACCCAAAAATGGGTCATTTAAGTGACTATAGTTACTAATATCTAATTTTAAAACACAATAAAACTTAAACTTTTAAGTTCAAAGAAATGTATAATGGTCATCAAAGAGTTAAAAATAAAAAAAACAACTTAACATAAATTGAGCCATCGTACCAAAGAGGGATTAACCATGGTTGAACCATTTCTCTGGTTGACACAGTTCAACTGGGGTTGGGGGTGTTAAAATAAAATAAAATTAAAAGACAAAGTTTGTAGTACGACATTCGGGGGAATTGAGTGACTAAGCGGGGGGTATAAGTCTGAAATTGACAATTACATCTTTCTTGAGCACTTTGCTCTTTTTTTTTTTTTTTAAAGATTGCTTGTCACACTACTTAGAACAAAAAATTAAAAGAGTTCAACAAACGGAGGGACGGCATGTTCCTCAGCATAATAATTTAAAAGGAGTCATTGGGACAAGATCGATTAATTGTTACACAACTATTATTATCACGTATACATTAAAATGATTATCAAAATTGTTACAAAGAATTGTAAAAACTGTTTTGGTCACAAACAATGAAATGTCATTTTACCTATATATTTATATACGCAACAATGGCATGAAAAGAAAAAGACAGATAGGTCAATTTCTTCTCACAAACACAAAAAAAAGATTAACTAAAGACACAAACGGGTCAATTCAGTTGAATTAATTCTCTTTTACAACAAAAAAAAGGTTGAATTAAATTCTCTTGAACAACAAAAAAAGGTTGAATTCAATTGACTGCATTGAAAACTTGGGACTTGAAAACTAACTTCGACTTAAAAACTAACTTTGACTTGAACTCTCTAACTTCGAATAAAACTCTCTAACTTCGAATAAAACTCTTTGACTTCGAATATAACTCTGACTTCGAATATAACTCTGACTTCGAATATAACTCTGACTTGAACTCTATCAAGTATTCTGAAACTAAATTGAAATTAACTAAAAATGGAAAATGACTGCACTTGATCTTTATCAAGTGGAGACGATTAACCTCTGTTTTGGTTGACCCTCTTGGTGCAACCTTCTGACTTCAAAAATGACTACAAAAAATGACTTCAAAAAAATGACTTCAAAATTACTTCAAGTATCTTTATAAATCTCTGGGGTTTGGTTTTCCCTTTTGGTTACAACCAACCGAAACTGTCTGAAAACTGAAAATGGAACTTGAAACTGCTTCAAGTAACTCTATAACTCTATTAACTCTCTCTAAACTCTCTCTAAACTCTCTCTCTCTTAACTTGCAAGTCAATTCAATTCAGTAATTGAAAAAAAATTTACAAACAAAAAATAAAAAAATGTAAACAATATTTCACTATGGTATTATTATGTTTGGTACATAAAATAAAATTATTCTATACTGAATATAATAGTGAAAATAACTGCGGCAATTGACTCTGCGACAATTGACTCTGCGACAATTGACTCTGTGACAATTAACTCTTTAACAATTAACTCTCTGTTACAATTAACTCTCCGTTAAAATTAACTCTCTGTTAAAATTACTGTTTCAATAAAAACAAATGTATCACTGGTGTTTGAAGTGTTCACTGTGTTTTGTGTTAAATTCTGGTTTGATACTCATTATTAACTGTTAATAATAGTGATTTTTCAAGTGTTTATAAATTACTTAAAACAACAAAATGTACTTAACAAAATTTTCTATGGGGAAAATCCTTGAGACGTGTCCTCAAGACGTCTTATTAGCTACTTCTTCTTGGATGAAAACTAGGCGTGGAGAACTTGGAGTCGTGACCCACCGGTTCAAGGGTGGATGTTACGAACTAGAAGTCGTGACACGCCGGTCAACTGGTTTTATCCTGATGCAGGGTAATTTCTATCTTGGCCAATGAGTGGCCTCTTCTTAAAATAATCTTCTTAAAATCTTCTTTTTATCCTGATGCAGGGTAATTTCTATTCTTGGCCAAAGAGTGGCCACTTGTTAAAATCTTCTTGTTAAAATCTTCTTCTTCTTAAAAATCTTCTTGTTAAAAATCTTTCTCTTCTTAAAAATCTTCTTCTTCTTAAAAATCTTCTTCTTAAAAATCTTCTTGTTAAAAATCTTCTTTTATAAATATTCTTCGTAAAATCATCATCTTATCCTGGTAAAGGGTCGCCAGCTGTTAGACCCCATATCTTCTTCTTCTTATCCTGGTTATGGGTCTGGGGTGTCTCGTATAGACGAGGCGTTCTTGTTAAGGGGCAAGGGGCCCCTGCACCCTCCCCGCAGCGAGGCTGCAGTCCAAAGAAGAGTCTCGTAATGAAGTTCTCTGATGAAGTCTTAAATGAAGTGACAAATGAAGTGGTCCCTAATTTTTCAAGTACATGTATAATATAGCTTAAATGTTTTGGGGGAGGACAGTTGAAGGTTAAATTTCCCCCCTTTTTTTAAACACATCAGATGTTTTTGAATGATTGCAAATAAGAATTTAAAAAATAAAAATAAAAAATAATTTGTATTTTTCGCCGAGTCTATATTTATGAAGGCGATATCATTTCGTAATAGTACACAAGTACAAATTAAGTACATGACTGAGTACGTATTAATTTTGGTTCATTACAATTACGATTACAATTACCAATTAATTCATATTCACTTGTTGTTTAATTACACTTCTATTAAAGTACATTCTTACATTATAAATTAAATCATTACATTTAATTACAGTTTCACTGAAGTACATTACAAGTTATTGTTAATACAGTTAATTACAATTAAACAGTTACTATAACTTTGTTTTGTTTTTACAGTGTTTCTTATTAATAGACAATTAAGATGTTAAATATAATACAAAGTACATGGCACTTACGAGATAATTTATTTACGAAATAATATGTTATAATGTTTAAATTTGAAATCAGAGCGAACGGAGGTATTTTATCTTTGAGGCGCTCGATTCTGTCGTAGGGGTGGAATTCGATCTTACTAAGCATTGTTTTGAGTTCACCACGGGAGGTCATATAATTAAAAATAAAAATGAAAAAAATAATACGAGAACGTTTTTCGCGTTCTCGAACGAACGCCCAAAGTTTCGCGCGTCACAAATTGACACGAGTAAACATAGACTGATAAGTTGATAGGGCATAAGTAGACAATAGGTAGATGAATGAATAAGTAATAAAATTAATAAAGGATAGCGGTCAAGAAAGAACATGAATGTAAGAATGAGTATGGTTGAATAATAATGTTTATACTACATAACATATAAATAATGACTTCTATAGAGTGTTTCGTCCTTAGCATGATGTTAAAGAATTTTCATACATTGGATACTAGATATATGATGAAGGGAAAATGTGACGTCATAGTTATTGAATTTTTACGTATAGTACAAATCATTATTAGGAAGATTTACAAGAACAAATTAGAGACAGAGTGGGAAACGTAAAGAGAATAAAGTTATTTTATGACGTCATAGTGCATAAGTCATTATTACAAATCGAAATTCTATTCAAAACTCGCTTACGCGATTTTGGTTTCTTATGTAAAAATGAACATTCGAACATAAAACTACACGAACATAAGTATTGCATGAAGACAATGAATTCATATAATGATGCTGTAGGAATTGTTCATTGTTCACTTTTTACATTGCTCTCCCCTTTTTTTTTAAATGATATTTATACAATAATATAATAAAATTAATACAATACAATACAATTGAGAAAATAACATCGTAACTAATTCAAGTTAGGTGACGAATTTTTCTTTACATTACAAGTTTTATACAGAACAAGTGAGTTATTATATAATATAAAAGAATTCAAAGATTAATATTTTAATTTAGATAAACAATTAAGTTAGACAAACAATGATATGGTTAATATTTTTTTAGAATTTTTTTTTTTTCTGTGGGGAAAATTACATTCATAATGAATAGGAAAAAAGGAAAAATATAAATCGTACAATCTATAAGCTAATTTTTATTGACTAGTGTACGTAAAAATAGAATTACGTAATGGATGATGTATAGACCTGTGGTCTAGTGTGTATTTTTGTGTACTAGGTATAAAGTGTGTAGCTGATAATTTCGAGAGAGAGATTAGCTGAGAGGATTGTTAAATTAACTGAATAAATGCATGAGCGAGAATTTATATATAGTAAGCAAAAATGATTAAGACTAAATAGCATAGTTGGCACTTACGTAATGAAATAGTTTTATTGTGATATTGAATGATTTTAGCATAAGGTTTGTATGTATATAGTATATATATAGTGGGCATGCATTTTTATTAACTGTTGTAGGTACAAATCGAATTACGTAGTGGATGATATATAGACCTGTGGTCAAATGTGTAGGGATTTGGAAGGTTTTTGAATTAACAGAGTTTTAAGATAATGTATAATAATTTAAGATGGGTTTAGGGTTATAAAATCTTTAAAGTTTAAGTCAGTTATTATTATTATTATTATATTATTATTATTATTATTATTATAAAATCCCTTAAGCTCAAGGTCAATTATTATGAAATTCTAAATTACAGGTATCGTTTAGTTGTCGGAAAATTAACCCAAAAATGGGTCATTTAAGTGACTATAGTTACTAATATCTAATTTTAAAACACAATAAAACTTAAACTTTTAAGTTCAAAGAAATGTATAATGGTCATCAAAGAGTTAAAAATAAAAAAAACAACTTAACATAAATTGAGCCATCGTACCAAAGAGGGATTAACCATGGTTGAACCATTTCTCTGGTTGACACAGTTCAACTGGGGTTGGGGTGTTAAAATAAAATAAAATTAAAAGACAAAGTTTGTAGTACGACATTCGGGGGAATTGAGTGACTAAGCGGGGGGTATAAGTCTGAAATTGACAATTACATCTTTCGTGAGCACTTTGCTCTTTTTTTTTTTTTTAAAAAAGATTGCTTGTCACACTACTTAGAACAAAAAATTAAAAGAGTTCAACAAACGGAGGGACGGCATGTTCCTCAGCATAATAATTTAAAGGGAGTCATTGGGACAATATCGATTAATTGTTACACAACTATTATTATCACGTATACATTACAATGATTATCAAAATCGTTACAAACAATTGTAAAAACTGTTTTGGTCACAAACAATGAAATGTCATTTTACCTATATATTTATATACACAACAATGGCATGAAAAGAAAAGACAGATAGGTCAATTTTCTTCTCACAAACACAAAAAAAAAGATTAACTAAAGACACAAACGGGTCAATTCAGGTTGAATTTAATTCTCTTTTACAACAAAAAAAAGGTTGAATTAAATTCTCTTGAACAACAAAAAAAAGGTTGAATACAATTGACTGCATTGAAAACTTGGGACTTGAAAACTAACTTCGACTTAAAAACTAACTTTGACTTGAACTCTCTAACTTCGAATAAAACTCTCTAACTTCGAATAAAACTCTCGGACTTTGAATATAACTCTGACTTCGAATATAACTCTGACTTCGAATATAACTCTGACTTCGAATATAACTCTGCCTTCGAATATAACTCTGACTTGAACTCTATCAAGTATTCTGAAACTAACTTGAAATTAACTAAAAATTGAAAATGACTGCACTTGATATTTATCAAGTGGAGACGATTAACTTAACCTCTGTTTTGGTTGACCCTCTTGGTGCAACCTTCTGACTTCAAAAACTGACTTCAAAAAATGACTTCAAAAAAGACTTCAAAAAATTACTTCAAAAAAATGACTTCAAAATTACTTCAAGTATCTTTATAAATCTCTGGGGTTTGGTTGTCCCTTTTGGTTACAACCAACTGAAACTGTCTGAAAACTGAAAATGGAACTTGAAACTGCTTCAAGTAACTCTATAACTCTATTAACTCTCTCTAAACTCTCTCTAAACTCTCTCTTTCTTAATTTGCAAGTCAATTCAATTCAGTAATTGAAAAAAAATTTGGAATAAAAAAATACAAAAAATGTAAACAATATTTCACTCTGGTATTAATATGTTTGGTACATAAAATAAAATTATTCTATACTGAATATAATAGTGAAAATAACTGCGGCAATTGACTCTGCGACAATTGACTCTGCGACAATTGACTCTGCGATAATTGATTCTGCGACAATTGACTCTGTGACAATTAACTCTGTGACAATTAACTCTGTTACAATTAAATCTCCGTTAAAATTAACTCTCTGTTAAAATTACTGTTTCAATAAAAACAAATGTATCACTGGTGTTTGAAGTGTTCATTGTTTTGTGTTAAATTCTGGTTTGATACTCATTATTAACTGTTAATAATAGTGATTTTTCAAGTGTTTATAAATTACTTAAAACAACAAAATGTACTTAACAAAATTTTCTATGGGGAAAATCCTTGAGACGTGTCCTCAAGACGTCTTGTTAGCGACTTCTTCTTGGATGAAAACTAGGCGTGGAGAACTTGGAGTCGTGACCCACCGGTTCAAGGGTGGATGTTACGAACTAGAAGTCGTGACACGCCGGTCAACTGGTTTTATCCTGATGCAGGGTAATTTCTATCTTGGCCAATGAGTGGCCTCTTCTTAAAATAATCTTCTTAAAATCTTCTTTTTATCCTGATGCAGGGTAATTTCTATTCTTGGCCAAAGAGTGGCCACTTGTTAAAATCTTCTTGTTAAAATCTTCTTCTTCTTAAAAATCTTCTTGTTAAAAATCTTTCTCTTCTTAAAAATCTTCTTCTTCTTAAAAATCTTCTTCTTAAAAATCTTCTTGTTAAAAATCTTCTTTTTATAAATATTCTTCGTAAAATCATCATCTTATCCTGGTAAAGGGTCGCCAGCTGTTAGAAGCCATATCTTCTTCTTATCCTGGCTATGGGTCTGGGGTGTCTCGTATAGACGAGGCGTTCTTGTTAAGGGGCAAGGGGCCTCTGCCCCCTCCCCGCAGCGAGGCTGCAGTCCAAAGAAGAGTCTCGTAATGAAGTTCTCTGATGAAGTCTTAAATGAAGTGACAAATGAAGTGGTCCCTAATTTTTCAAGTACATGTATAATATAGCTTAAATGTTTTGGGGGAGGACAGTTGAAGGTTAAATTTCCCCCCTTTTTTTAAACACATCAGATGTTTTTGAATGATTGCAAATAAGAATTTAAAAAATAAAAATAAAAACTAATTTGTATTTTTCGCCGAGTCTATATTTATGAAGGCGATATCATTTCGTAATAGTACACAAGTACAAATTAAGTACATGACTGAGTACGTATTAATTTTGGTTCATTACAATTACGATTACAATTACCAATTAATTCATATTCACTTGTTGTTTAATTACACTTCTATTAAAGTACATTCTTACATTATAAATTAAATCATTACATTTAATTACAGTTTCACTGAAGTACATTACAAGTTATTGTTAATTACAGTTAATTACAATTAAACAGTTACTATAACTTTGTTTTGTTTTTACAGTGTTTCTTATTAATAGACAATTAAGATGTTAAATATAATACAAAGTACATGGCACTTACGCGATAATTTATTTATGAAATAATATGTTATAATGTTATAAATTTAAAATCAGAGCGAACGGAGGTTTTATCTTTGAGGCGCTCGATTCTGTCGTAGTGAGTGGAATTCGATCTTACTAAGCATTGTTTTGAGTTCACCTCGGGAGGTCATATAATTAAAAATAAAAATGAAAAAAATAATACGAGAACGTTTTTTCGCGTTCTCGAACGAACGCCCAAAGTTTCGCGCGTCACAAATTGACACGAGTAAACATAGACTGATAAGTTCATAGGGCATAAGTAGACAATAGGTAAATGAATGAATAAGTAATAAAATTAATAAAGGATAGCGGTCAAGAAAGAACATGAATGTAAGAATGAGTATGGTTGAATAATAATGTTTATACTACAGTACATAACATATAAATAATGACTTCTATATAGTGTTTCGTCCTTAGCATGATGTTAAAGAATTTTCATACATTGGATACTAGATATATGATGAAGGGAAAATGTGACGTCATAGTTATTGAATTTTTACGTATAGTACAAATCATTATTAGGAAGATTTACAAGAACAAATTAGAGACAGAGTGGGAAACGTAAAGAGAATAAAGTTATTTTATGACGTCATAGTGCATAAGTCATTATTACAAATCGAAATTCTATCCAAAACTCGCTTAGGCGATTTTGGTTTCTTATGTAAAAATGAACATTCGAACATAAAACTACACGAACATAAGTATTGCATGAAGACAATGAATTCATATAATGATGGTGTAGGAATTGTTCATTGTTCACTTTTTACATTGCTCTCCCCTTTTTTTTAAAATGATATTTATACAATAATATAATAAAATTAATACAATACAATACAATTGAGAAAATAACATCGTAACTAATTCAAGTTAGGTGACGAATTTTTCTTTACATTACAAGTTTTATACAGAACAAGTGAGTTATTATATAATATAAAAGAATTAAAAGATTAATATTTTAATTTAGATAAACAATTAAGTTAGACAAACAATGATATGGTTAAAAAAAATTTAGAATTTTTTTTTTTTTTCTGTGGGGAAAATTACATTCATAATGAATAGGAAAAAAGGAAAAATATAAATCGTACAATCTATAAGCTAATTTTTATTGACTAGTGTAGGTAAAAATAGAATTACGTAATGGATGATGTATAGACCTGTGGTCTAGTGTGTATTTTTGTGTACTAGGTATAAAGTGTGTAGCAGATAATTTCGAGAGACAGATTAGCTGAGAGGATTGTTAAATTAACTGAATAAATGCATGAGCGAGAATTTATATATAGTAAGCAAAAATGATTAAGACTAAATAGCATAGTTGGCACTTACGTAATGAAATAGTTTTATTGTGATATTGAATGATTTTAGCATAAGGTTTGTATGTATATAGTATATATATAGTGTGCATGCATTTTTATTGACTGTTGTAGGTACAAATCGAATTACGTAGTGGATGATATATAGACCTGTGGTCAAATGTGTAGGGATTTGGAAGGTTTTTGAATTAAGAAAGTTTAAAGATAATGTATAATAATTTAAGATGGGTTTAGGGTTATAAAATCTTTTAAGTTTAATTCAGTTATTGTTATTATTATTATTATTATTATTATTATTATAAAATCCCTTAAGCTCAAGGTCAATTATTATGAAATTCTAAATTACAGGTATCGTTTAGTTGTCGGAAAATTAACCCAAAAATGGGTCATTTAAGTGACTATAGTTACTAATATCTAATTTTAAAACACAATAAAACTTAAACTTTTAAGTTCAAAGAAATGTATAATGGTCATCAAAGAGTTAAAAATAAAAAAAACACAACTTAACATAAATTGAGCCATCGTACCAAAGAGGGATTAACCATGGTTGAACCATTTCTCTGGTTGACACAGTTCAACTGGGGGGGGGGGTGTTAAAATAAAATAAAATTAAAAGACAAAGTTTGTAGTACGACATTCGGGGGAATTGAGTGACTAAGCGGGGGGTATAAGTCTGAAATTGACAATTACATCTTTCGTGAGCACTTTGCTCTTTTTTTTTTTTTTTTTTAAAAGATTGCTTGTCACACTACTTAGAACAAAAAATTAAAAGAGTTCAACAAACGGAGGGACGGCATGTTCCTCAACATAATAATTTAAAAGGAGTCATTGGGACAAGATCGATTAATTGTTACACAACTATTATTATCACGTATACATTACAATGATTATCAAAATCGTTACAAACAATTGTAAAAACTACTGTTTTGATCACAAACAATGAAATGTCATTTTACCTATATATTTATATACGCAACAATGGCATGAAAAGAAAAGACAGATAGGTCAATTTTCTTCTCACAAACACAAAAAAAAAGATTAACTAAAGACACAAACGGGTCAATTCAGGTTGAATTTAATTCTCTTTTACAACAAAAAAAAGGTTGAATTAAATTCTCTTGAACAACAAAAAAAAGGTTGAATTCAATTGACTGCATTGAAAACTTGGGACTTGAAAACTAACTTCGACTTAAAAACTAACTTTGACTTGAACTCTCTAACTTCGAATAAAACTCTCTAACTTCGAATAAAACTCTCTGACTTCGAATATAACTCTGACTTCGAATATAACTCTGACTTCGAATATAACTCTGACTTCGAATATAACTCTGACTTGAACTCTATCAAGTATTCTGAAACTAACTTGAAATTAACTAAAAATGGAAAATGACTGCACTTGATCTTTATCAAGTGGAGACGATTAACTTAACCTCTGTTTTGGTTGACCCTCTTGGTGCAACCTTCTGACTTCAAAAACTGACTTCAAAAAATGACTTCAAAAATGACTTCAAAAAATGACTTCAAAAAAATGACTTCAAAATTACTTCAAGTATCTTTATGTCACAACCATTTCTATGGTTGAACAGTATCCATGTTTGTGCCATTAGAAGTTCGCTGTAAACAGCGAATGTCCCTCCCTTATATTGCACGTACAGAGTGAATCACTCTGACGTCATAAAGTAACTTAATTTCCTTCCATACCTTGAATACTGAATCACGTGTTTAGTATGTGGATATCTTTCATATTCAATGTATGGTAAATTCTTTATAATAATAATAATAATAACGTCACTCTCTATGAGTCATTATTTATATGTTGTGTCCTGTCGGTGTTATGCAACCATACTCATTCATACATCCATGTTCCTTCTTGACCGTCGTCCTTTATTAATTTTATTACCTATTACCTATTTTATTACCTATTACCCATTGTCTAGTTATTCTCTATCAACTTATCAGTCTATGTTTACTCGTGTCTATATTACGCACACAACCTATTGTGTGACGAATGATATGTGTACACTACTGTGTGCAGTCGTACATGTCTATTGACGATCATGATTACGTACATGTATTCTTTTTGTTTTATTTTCTTTTTATTATTTCACCTCTCGCAAGTTGTCTATTATTGCTGAGACGAAGGCTCGAATTCCGATTACGTCGTCAAAAGCGAGCCTCTGAATTCGAACTCTTCTCTCTTGCCTCTGCTACCAATTTATAACGTTAAGATGTGATGTTATATTATTATAATATACCATATTGTTCCCTGCCAGGCTACTGGTTATTATCTACGTTGGCACATAGTTACCCACGTTCTCATTATCTGTACTTACTACTTCTACCTAATTGTCATTCAAATTCCGTTACTTATGTCTTACGTTATCATTAATGTCCGTGTACTTTCAAATGAAAAGTACACCGTATCTTTTCTCCGCTTTCCTCATCGCTGGCTAATTAGACTTTCAAACTATAATAACCAACCATTCTTCTAATAATATTTGACATAATTTGGCGTAATCACTGTTAACTATAAATATATATAATTGTCGTTAATCCCCTTTAAATTATAAAACAACGGAGAACTCTCCTTCATTATTTAAATTGTGTTACCTATTCAGATTACTTCAGTATTAGATATGTCAATTAACAAATTGCTAAAATTGTAATTAACGGTAATTAATGTATGTAATATAATGTAATTTATGTACTTAATGTACTCTGTACATGTCGGTCCCTCGACATTATGTCGCCACCCAAAAGTGTATACCTTACAAAAATTAGTATCTTTTTTTGTTAACTTTTTGCTTAAATTATGCTTAACGTCAGAATTCTTTAGCTCTCCAGCTAAAGTGGGAGCTTAACCTTCGACTGCATTCCCCCAAAATTGAGGCTTATTTATTTCTTGTATTGTAAATTAAATCATTCCTGCCTGAGCTCTTGATACCAGAGGTTGCACCTCGCCCCCTTTTAAATTCCTGTCTGGCCCGTTGTTACCCGAGGTTGCACCTCCCTGACTAAAATAATTCCTGCCTGAACCTTTACCCGAGGAGGCCGAGCCCCCCTCGCCTTAAACTCCTGCCTGAGGCTTAGACCAAGGAGGCCAAGCCTCCTCATTTTAAATTCCTGCCGTAACTCTTACTCGAGGAGGACAAGCCTCCTCGCTTTCAATTCCCACCTTAACTATTGTGAAATGGGGTCGAACCTCTACCCCTGTAAACTCCTGCTTGAGCTGTTGTTGTAAGAGGTAAAACCTCTCCCCCTGTAAACTTCTGATTATTTATCAGTGGCTCGTTCTGTATATTATTTGTGAAATAAAATTTATGAGTGAACTAAAACTCCAATTTTTGAAGTGAAGTGTTTCTATTCATCCCTTCGGGAAAAAAACAAACTTGGTAGGAACTATTTATATTGATACTCGGAAACTCCCGGCCAAGGCCGAGCTTACCCAACAAAGGACCACCTTCGTTGGATTGTCCAAAGTGCATTAACCCTAAAAAGTCGCAAGCGGGCAGAGGCTCGCACAACGTATGCGCGACACTGAAGGCCCGCACAACCGATGCGCGACACTGGAGGTCCCCCACCGAGACCGTTTCAGTTCCCCAACACCGAGACCGCTTCAGTTCCCCAACACCGAGACTGTTTTAGTTTCCCAACACCGAGACCGCTTTAGTTCTCCAACACCGAGACTGTTTCAGTCCCCCACCGAAAAAACCGTCGTCCATCAATGGATGTCCCTACTTTGAACAATTTTTGAAACGCTTCATGGATTCACTCATTCGACGTCGACCGCAACCTCTTCAACTTGGACTCCAACCCCACCATCTGCAACCTCAATTTAATTTAATTCATCGTTGACCTTCAATCAACTTTTGTTACTTGGAAATTCCTTCCTTGAAATTCTCTCTCCAATCAACCCCAAATATTTACTACAAAAATTTCCCTTGAACTTCTCTTCAATCAACTTTTGAATTATTGTTCGTATTTTTCTCCAATCAACCGTTCGACCGTCTTCCTGTCTACAATCTTCCTTCAACGTTGGTATGCTCCGTCGTGGCGATCAGATGACGTCACGAGCGGCACACCTAAGCTGAGTGAGGCTGACCTTCAAAGCTTCGTGGAGGCTCCGAGGCACCAGCTCACCAAAACGTTTTTCTTCGTTTATGTGATGAGTTTTAATTATTAATTATTACTTTTAAATCATTTCCTTAATTATCATTCTCTTTAATTTTGGTAATATTAATTCACTTTTATTTTTCCCTTTTTAGTGTGAAACAGTGAAGTGACTTTATAAACACTTAATCATTTTTTTTAACTAATTGATTTTAATTAACTGTTCGATAGTGATACGAAATACAGTACTTATCAGACGTTGTCATTGATTCAGTATTCACATATTTATTTTTCCCAACAAACTATAAATCTGAATTTTTAAATTCATTTTATAAAATTATCTGCACATTTTGTATATTATTATTGAGGATATTAAATAATATCATTTTAGATTTTGTTGTGGGACGTAAATGCGATCAGTCATAATTCTGATATTTATACCCATAACTCACATTTTTATTTAGTTGAACCCGGTTAGGTTCCTTTTTTTTATTCTTTTCAATTTAAACCTTTTTCATTAATTTTAGTGAAAATTCATGTTATTGTTATTATAATGTAACCCTTTTTTTCTAGTGTGTGATTTTGACGGAATTTCGACCCTTGCCAACGAGACTTCAGCGTTGGGAGATTCGAAAATTACTCGTCGATTACGGCATCCGGAGTAAACGCAGAGTCGCCCATTTTGTTCTACGTTATTTCGTAACTATACAAAATACTTAGACTTTGTTCCATTTATTTTTTTTTATTGCTTGTCTCTTACGTGGTTATTTTTGTTTTACACACACACACTTCCGTGTCAACGACACGTGTTATGATTAACGATGTCCAAACCATTACCCCCCCTGACATGCACTACTGTTAATCTTATAACTCCCTTTTCCGTACTGAAACGTACAGTTGATGTCCCTCACTTTCGCGGTCGCGTTAATAATAGATTTGTAGAACCCTCCTTTAAGGATTGGTTCGGTAAAATTGACGATTCGTTTAGAGGTTGTCTAACTACAGATGCGGATAAAATCAGTTTTGCTTTTGACACTTGTGACCCAAATTTCGGTGACGCCGCGCGCGTCCGTACCTTTCTTATCGATGGGTCCAATGGGCAAATATATCAATGGTCTTGGGTAGAATTTAAAGGTTTTTGGCAGGATATATATAACGGTCTGCAGGTAATCACGAAGTACTGTGACAGGCAGGGATCCGTCAAATGGGACGTTGACGTTAAAGGTTTAAACAACGGTACACGCCAGTTATTGACTTCCCTTCATTCCTTTATTCATGGATCATGTCATCATTCTTCAGTGATGCGCGAAAGCGCATCTCCCGATAATGTTTCGGTAGAGAATCGGAGTGATTCCGTTGACCCCTCTGGTCTGGGTAGAAAGGCGTTGGGTGTACCTTATTCTGACTCACCTTCCCAATCCACTTCCTCTTTGAGTTCTGTACATTCGGAATCCCCAGAAAGTGATTATTTTTTTCTCGAAATCGGTTTCAAACTCCGTTGCCCAGAGGAGACCCTTTTAGGTCGTTTTGATCCGAAATGTTCGTCCAGTCTTGTTTCTGCGTCTTTAGCGGATAAATTGCTGTGTCCTCTCTTTAAGGAACCGCCATCCGTTTCATACGTTCGGGATTCCGAGGGTAACCTTATTCCCGTCCTTGCGGAAACCACACTTGACTTGTGGATTGATTATTGTTTTTTTAGTATAGATGTCTCGTTAGTGCCGTCAGAATATTGTCCCGATTGTGATTTAATTATTGGCCCAGAATCCCTACGACCCTACGGATTCCATTTCGACTTTTCGGATGGATGCTTCGTCGCTAAATGGGATAAAAGACGTTATTTCCTTCTCTGGTGCGAGGCACCCGAGCAGAACCTGGATAGTGACGATGAAACGTCACCCTTGGAAGATTTGGGTAATCCTGACCCAACTTTCTTCTCTGACTCAGTTGTCTCTGAACCGTTGGTTCCAGCTTGTTCATCAAATGAATTTCCTTCGAGGCGAGAACTCACAGCCTCTCCTAATGATGATTTTTGTGAAGCATCTTGTGACAGTGTTTGTGATGCTAATGTTGAAAACAGTAAAGACAACAATGAAATTGTTGATTCATATAATTATAAAGGTACTTCTGTTGGAAGTCTTTATGATGAAACTTCCGTTGAAAGTAAGTGTAATACTTACGTTAATAATTGTTGTAATGTAAATGGGGATGTGACCAATTCTTTGTTAAATGTGAATTCAGACAACTTGGATGATTGCTGTGCAACCGATGTTGAAAATCAGAATTTATCTTATTCTCACCATGGTCAGGACAACCATGTTGGTCTCGATGGCCATGACTTGTGCGATGATTTAGACACTGCTCCTCAAATTGTCAGTAATTTTAGTCATTCGGACATTGATTCAACTGACATAGTTCATTCAGTGAACTTTGGTCGAGAAGACCTCGTTTTCGATTTAGATGGATCAGATATCCATGCATGTCCCAAAAAGGACGCGAATTCTGTTACTGATGTTGTTTTTGGTTTAGATGATGCATGTCCCAAAGAGGACGCGTTAGATGGTCAGGATGACCATGTTTATGATAACTTTTCTCCACAGGACCGAATTGTTTTGAGTTTACTTCGGCCAACGGCCAATCGGCAATGCCGCCTCGTTTAAGTGGTCTGAAAGATCTACAGATCTACAGAAGCTAAGGCTAACAAAGACCCTAAGATCCACTCTAAGGTTAGCCCGAGAGAAAGGAAAGAGTAGCGGGTTAAGAGAAGAGAATAAGGGGTTAAGTAAGAGCAACACCTATCACTCATGGGTTAACATTCATTCAGAAAAAGAGGAAAAGTGTCTCACCATCATCATCCGCCGGCCACTGCCGACAAGTCAGAAAAATAGTCGGAGAGAATAGGAGAGGGGTGAAAGATGAAAAGAAGTAAAATAAGAACGCTTACAAACCATGCAAATACAATCTTAACTCACTGTCATACCATGCAAACTACAAACATGCAAGAAAAGAGTTAGAGACATGCAAAGTAAGGAAAAAAAAAAAAAAAAAAAGTAGGTAAAGTTAAACAAAAAGTGGGTTACTTTACGCTATGAGCTACATCTACATTCGTGTTAGTCTAATTTTTTTTTTTTTTTTTTAATAATTTTATTGCTGGCATCACACGCTGGCATGTCACAAGCTGGCATTCATCGTCAACAGACTCATCCTCTAGCACCACCACCAGAGCTTCCGTTGCTAACTTTGTTGTTTTTTAAATTAAACAACGTTAATACCTTTAAAATGTCTGTCAAGACGGTTCTTAAACATATTAACGCTGGTAGAATGAACGACTGACGCGGGAAGATTATTCCATTTATCAATTACTTTAAACGTAAAGAAGTTTTTAGCGATATTAGTAATAAAACGCCTGCCACGCAACTTAAATCCGTTATTGCGAGTATTACTATTATCAAAAGTGAACAATTTGTCAAAATTTACGTTATCGATGTTATTAACGATTTTGAAAACTTCAATAAGCTCCCCCCTTAATCTCCTAGTTTCGAGTGAATACAAGTCTAACACTTTAATCCTATCTTCATAAGGCTTGTTGCGCAATGACGGAATAAGTTTCGTGGCACGACGCTGAACCCTTTCTAACCTATCAATATCCTCACGCAAGTATGGGCACCAAAACTGAACGGCATATTCTAAATGAGGCCTGACTAGGGACTTGTAAAGGGGCAATATAATATCCTTCGATTTAAATTCGAAATTACGCGCTATGAAGCCTAACATCCTATTCGCTTTTGCGCAAGACTCCAGACACTGGTTCCTAACCTTTAAATCCTTAGATACGCGTACGCCTAAATCTACTTCCTCGTCAACGCTCGCTAACTCCCTATCATCCATCGTGTACGCGTAATTATTGTTGCGAGAACCTATATGCAAAACTTTACATTTGTCTACGTTAAATTGCATCTGCCACTTATCTGTCCACTCCATAATCCTATCTACATCGTCTTGAATCCTATTTCTATCGTCCTCGTTAACAACCTTACCGCTATTTTAGTATCGTCCGCGAATTTTGAAACGTTACTAGTCAATCCTACATCTATGTCGTTAATGTAAATTACGAATAGCAATGGGCCTAACACTGAACCCTGTGGGACACCGCTACCTACATCTAACCACCCCGATTCACTACCATTAACTACGACCCTCTGTCTCCTAGCACGAAGCCATTCTTCTAACCAGTTAGCTACCTGACCGCGTATACCGTGCGCTTTAACCTTCGCAATTAGTCTCCTATGCGGAACTGTATCGAACGCCTTTTTAAAATCTAAATAAATAACGTCAGCTGCCCTATGCCTATCGTATTCGCGCACTACTTCGTTATAAAATTCTAACAAATTAGTTAAACAAGACCTATGGCGTCGAAACCCGTGCTGACTACTATTAATCAAATCTCTACTTTCTAAGTGATCGATAATACGATCCCTAACTACGGATTCCAAAAGTTTACCGACAATTGACGTTAAGCTAATGGGCCTATAATTGCTAGCTACCGCGCGGTCGCCTTTTTTAAAAATAGGCGTGACGTTAGCTAATTTAAAGTCTTCAGGAATAATCCCCGTTTCGAGTGACTGATTAAAGATCTTCGTTAAGGGGCCTACGATAACTTCTTTCAAATCTTTCAAATGTCTGGGATAAAAAGCATCAGGGCCTGGAGCCTTGCTAACTTTTAGCCTATCGATATAATGCGCAATCTCAGCCTCGTAAACAGTTATTTCATCTAAAATAGTCTCGCTACTAAATGGAACGATATCATCCACGTCGGGGACATTATTTGGTTTTCCTCCCAATACCCCAACCTCGTGCGAAACCATCGCTGATGCAGACGAAGCATGTTCACATGTTTCGGAGACGCCTTCTTGGACTTTTGAAATGGAGCTTATTGACGAGAGCTCACAAATTTTCATGAAAACTTCTGTTAACAACCAAGCAGTTTTGGCTCTTGTTGAAACTGGCTGTCAGGCGAATTACATTAACCACGATGTATGCGAGAAGTTACTCAAGGTGGCTACGGAAAAATTCGATTTGCATTCTCGTTTGTCCTGCATTGATGATGACTGGGAAGAATACAGTACCGGAGAAATCATCCTTCCTATTGAGTTTGATTCAGTCCCTTATCTGACCCCATTTGTGGTCGTATCTGAATGAATTGGGATGGAGACTTACTCCTGGGGATGAATTTCCTTATTACGCACGATTTTTATTGGGCCGATAGAGAAGCAGGCCTAATTCGAGGAAAGAACTCACTTTTCGAGTATGTTTGTCACCCCTATTCTTCGGTCTTTTCAGCTGAGGGTGAAAGACTCGTTTCAGAGAGCCCGACGGACTCCCTGGAACCAGTTCAAAATAAAAAGGAACTGCTACCAGATGGGGAAGATTCTTCATCAATTGTCAATTGTTCCGTTCTAGTTCCGACGAACGAAGAACTAGAAAACCAACATACTTTTGGTAATTTTGAGTACGAAGACTCGAATGTCTTCACAGTAAACCCCTGTGACTCCATCGAGAGCGAGTCACCTCCTTCAGTGACAGTTAGGCCGGAACTTGAAGTTCCCAGTGTTCTGGCTATTCCAAATAAATTTGAAAACTCATTTCCCTTAAGTTCCGATTTGGTCATTTCGCTTAAATCCCTATTTAAGGAAGATGACTTGATTCTGTTTTCAAAGGTAGAGGAATTTACACCTAATTCCGAGGCTAAGCCCATAGGTGCCGGGAGCGAACCCGAACCTACTCCTCCGTCGGAAGTTGTACGCGCGGAAGGGCAAGCGCGGAATATTCCTCACTACCATAATATGATCGTTCCATCGATCATTTTCATTTTTCTTCCGCGAATTCATGTTTTCGCCCTTCTTGCCTTCTACTTTGCAAATCTTTCTCTTTGGCTGTTCCTGGATCCTTTTCTGAAACCAGTGAAAGTCATTCTTCTTAATCCCGATACACCACCTCCTCTTGAGTGAGCAAGGCTCGTATGGTCAGTCCATTGCTTCCTGGCATGTTGCGAAAACCTTTAACCGAATGACCCACATGCCCGATCGCAAGACAACCTAACCATGCAGCTGATTTGTCTGGCTTCGTATGTTCGTGAAATTCACCCGTATGACCGAACATACCCTCAATTTAGGTTAAGTTGTTTTTTGTTTTAATTTTTAAATTAATCTTAATTATACGGAACTTATAACCTATAAGTGTTCAGTTCAGAATAGCTCATAATTGAGTTCTATTTTCAACTTTTTATTTTTGATTTTTTTTTATTCAAATTAGTCTTGAGTAATTGTCATTAAGATGTTCTTATATCGGTTGTTAAGGTATCAACCAAAATTATAGCCAATTTTGACACACTATACCAGGATGCCATTCCTTTTCCCCTTCTAATAATTCTATTACACCATTCAATATTACTAATTACATAACTGTACCCTCACCATGAATTCCACTAAAACCTGTTGTTATCTATGCCCCTTCAACTCGTCAAATAAAATTCAATTGCCGTACTGATACTTCTGGTCAATATTAATGGTGAGATACTGCTAATATAACGCTATGAAGGTTACTAATCGAATTGAATTCTGTGCCTAAATTCAGTTCCCAATACCGCTCAATGTACTTTAACTAATTTAAAGTCTTTTTGAGTGCGTATTCATTTTAATTACCTTCATACGTGCAACTGAGTTAATTACGTAAAATCTATAATCCCGATTGAATTTTATTACTTTCGACACCTATTTGAATTCACTTTCCTACTGATTACACTTTCACCCAATTACGCTTACCCACACTTTGAAACACTCTTGAAATCATTGGCGTACTTAGTGGAAAGGAAATTCACTACGCATATCTTATTTTTATCATATAAATCTTATTCTAAAATCATTGGCTATCACGATAAAGTATATTTAATTGCAGTTAACTGATTGATGTTTACTCTGGATTATTTGAATTTATTTAAACTTAATTGCTGCTTACAATATATAATCTTGCCTGTTGTTTTATTAAGTTAATTTTAACCAACCTCTAAGCTAATCCGTTCTTCAAAATTTCATGATTTACCATTGACCACTAAGGATTCAGTTCTTCCCGGGATGAACCAATTACTTTCATATTCTACACACAACTGTACATACCCACTCAGCTAGACACGCGTATTACCCATATTTTTTCCTACGTATACGCAATCACGTATAACTTCAACTATAAATTCCTTTTCCCCATTTTTGGGTAAACCACCTAGCATTTGCACTCTGTGCCAAATACACACGACCCAAGGTCTATACATCGTCTATTACGTAATTCTATCTTCCTTCTCCCTGGATATTCTTAATGGATAACAATATCTAAGTATCTAAAACGGTAACTAGATAAATTTTCATGTTTTCAATAAATTAATTTTACTTTTCTTTAAATCAATTTTAATCTTTTACCAACTTATTCGGACTTGAAATAAGTTTACATTCTGCAACCGTGCTCCCACTGCTGAAGACTTCGTCCACCAATAAAATTTAATTCAATTTTTATCTACCATAGTGAATACGATTAGTTTTTTACTGTATAATCATGATATCTTCGGAAACTCTTATCTCTGTCATTACTGATGGATTAAACTCCATTTCAAGTAGTCACCAGATGAATTGAAAATTCCTGAACCTTAAATTTTGAATTTTCCTTTTAACCATTATTTACTATGTATGTATCTTTTTCCCTAAAATTATCTTAACCTTGGAAGTCTTTCCGAATTTATCACGGTTCCGTAAATCTTGTTACTATAACGTTGGACAAACTAAAAATTTTACTTAAATTAGATTCAATCCTGTAATTGGAACTTTAACTGAAATAATTATGTCGAAATGCCAGAAATAACTTAGATGGTTCATTAGTTTATAGATTGTTTATGTAGTATGATTGCCACAATTAATCATACTTATAATTGTTTTTTAAGGTGACAACTTCGGACTTTATACTTGTTGATCTAGATTTCCACTACAATTCTAGTAATCAGACCTCAACCTTGTTAATTTATTTGCTGTAATTTTAAAATTTTCCCTTGATTTTTTTTTTAAATTTTATTAATATAATTATCATTCTTCCCACTAAATTGCCTTGATTAATCCAACCCGAAATTGTCGCTGTTTCATTTTTTTTAATATATTGTAAATAAACTTCCACTCCACCACCACATCCTTTTTCACAGGAGAGAGCAGTGTCACTAACCATTTCTATGGTTGAACAGTATCCATGTTTGTGCCATTAGAAGTTCGCTGTAAACAGCGAATGTCCCTCCCTTATATTGTACGTACAGAGTGAATCACTCTGACGTCATAAAGTAACTTAATTTCCTTCCATACCTTGAATACTGAATCACGTGTTTAGTATGTGGATATCTTTCGTATTCAATGTATGGTAAATTCTTTAATAATAATAATAATAATAACTTCACTCTCTATGAGTCATTATTTATATGTTGTGTCCTGTCGGTGTTATGCAACCATACTCATTCATACATCCATGTTCCTTCTTGACCGTTGTCCTTTATTAATTTTATCACCTATTACCTATTTTATTACCTATTACCCATTGTCTAGTTATTCTCTATCAACTTATCAGTCTATGTTTACTCGTGTCTATATTACGCACACAACCTATTGTGTGACGAATGATATGTGTACACTACCGTGTGCAGTCGTACATGTCTATTGACGATCATGATACGTACATGTATTCTTTTTGTTTTATTTTCTTTTTATTATTTCACCACTCGCAAGTTGTCTATTATTGCTGAGACGAAGGCTCGAATTCCGATTACGTCGTCAAAAGCGAGCCTCTGAATTCGAACTCTTCTCTCTTGCCTCTGCTACCAATTTATAACGTTAAGATGTGATGTTATATTATTAATATACCATATTGTTCCCTGCCAGGCTACTGGTTAATCTCTACATAGTTACCCACGTTCTCATTATCTGTACTTACTACTTCTACCTAATTGTCATTCAAATTCCGTTACTTATGTCTTACGTTATCATTAATGTCCGTGTACTTTCAAATGAAAAGTACACCATATCTTTTCTCCGCTTTCCTCATCGCTGGCTAATTAGACTTTCAAATCATATAACCAACCATTCCTCTAATAATATTAGACATAATTTGGCGTAATCACTGTTAACTATAAATATATAATTGTTGTTAATCCCCTTTAAATTATAAAACAACGGAGAACTCTCCTTCATTGTTTAAATTGTGTTACCTATTCAGATTACTTCAGTATTAGATATGTCAATTAACAAATTGCTAAAATTGTAATTAACGGTAATTAATGTATGTAATATAATGTAATTTATGTACTTAATGTACTCTGTACATGTCGGTCCCCCGACATTATGTCGCCACCCAAAAGTGTATACCTTACAAAAATTAGTATCTTTTTTTGTTAACTTTTTGCTTAAATTATGCTTAACGTCAGAATTCTTTAGCTCTCCAGCTAAAGTGGGAGCTTAACCTTCGACTGCATTCCCCCAAAATTGAGGCTTATTTATTTCTTGTATTGTAAATTAAATCATTCCTGCCTGAGCTCTTGATACCAGAGGTTGCACCTCGCCCCCTTTTAAATTCCTGTCTGGCCGTTGTTACCAGAGGTGGCTCCTCTCTCATCTTAAATTCCTGCCTGAACCTTCACCCGAGGAGGCCGAGCCCCCCTCACTTTAAATTCCTGCCTGAGGCTTAGACCAAGGAGGCCAAGCCTCCTCATTTTAAATTCCTGCCGTAACTCTTACTCGAGGAGGACAAGCCTCCTCGCTTTCAATTCCCACCTTAACTATTGTGAAATGGGGTCGAACCTCTACCCCTGTAAATCCTGCTTGAGCTGTTGTTGTAAGAGGTAAAACCTCTCCCCCTGTAAACTTCTGATTATTTATCAGTGCTCGTTCTGTATAATTTGTAAATAAAATTTATGAGTGAACTAAAACTCCAATTTTTGAAGTGAAGTGTTTCTATTCATCCCTTCGGGAAAAAAACAAACTTGGTAGGAACTATTTATATTGATACTCGGAAACTCTCGGCCAAGGCCGAGCTTACCCAACAAAGGACCACCTTCGTTGGATTGTCCAAAGTGCATTAACCCTAAAAAGTCGCAAGCGGGCAGAGGCTCGCACAACGTATGCGCGACACTGAAGGCCCGCACAACCGATGCGCGACATTTATAAATCTCTGGGGTTTGGTTGTCCCTTTTGGTTACAACCAACTGAAACTGTCTGAAAACTGAAAATGGAACTTGAAACTGCTTCAAGTAACTCTATAACTCTATTAACTCTCTCTAAACTCTCTCTAAACTCTCTCTCTCTTAATTTGCAAGTCAATTCAATTCAGTAATTGAAAAAAAATTTGCAAACAAAAAATAAAAAAAATGTAAACAATATTTCACTCTGGTATTATTATGTTTGGTACATAAAATAAAATTATTCTATACTGAATATAATAGTGAAAATAACTGCGGCAATTGACTCTGCGACAATTGACTCTGCGACAATTGACTCTGCGACAATTGACTCTGGACAATTGACTCTGTGACAATTAACTCTGTGACAATTAACTCTCTGTTACAATTAACTCTCCGTTCAAATTAACTCTCTGTTAAAATTACTGTTTCAATAAAAACAAATGTATCACTGGTGTCTGAAGTGTTCACTGTGTTTTGTGTTAAATTCTGGTTTGATACTCATTATTAACTGTTAATAATAGTGATTTTTCAAGTGTTTATAAATTACTTAAAACAACAAAATGTACTTAACAAAATTTTCTATGGAGAAAATCCTTGAGACGTGTCCTCAAGACGTCTTGTTAGCTACTTCTTCTTGGATGAAAACTAGGCGTAGAGAACTTGGAGTCGTGACCCACCGGTTCAAGGGTGGATGTTACGAACTAGAAGTCGTGACACGCCGGTCAATTGGTTTTATCCTGATGCAGGGTAATTTCTATCTTGGCCAATGAGTGGCCTCTTCATAAAATAATCTTCTTAAAATCTTCTTTTTATCCTGATGCAGGGTAATTTCTATTCTTGGCCAAAGAGTGGCCACTTGTTAAAATCTTCTTGTTAAAATCTTCTTCTTAAAAATCTTTTTGTTAAAAATCTTCCTCTTCTTAAAAATCTTATTCTTAAAAATCTTCTTCTTCTTAAAAATCTTCTTGTTAAAAATCTTCTTTTTATAAATATTCTTCGTAAAATCATCATCTTATCCTGGTAAAGGGTCGCCAGCTGTTAGACCCCATATCTTCTTCTTCTTCTTATCCTGGCTATGGGTCTGGGGTGTCTCGTATAGACGAGGCGTTCTTGTTAAGGGGCAAGGGGCCTCTGCCCCCTCCCCGCAGCGAGGCTGCAGTCCAAAGAAGAGTCTCGTAATGAAGTTCTCTGATGAAGTCTTAAATGAAGTGACAAATGAAGTGGTCCCTAATTTTTCAAGTACATGTATAATATAGCTTAAATGTTTTGGGGGAGGACTGTTGAAGGTTAAATTTCCCCCCTTTTTTTAAACACATCAGATGTTTTTGAATGACTGCAAATAAGAATTTAAAAAATAAAAATAAAAACTAATTCGTATTTTTCGCCGACTCTATATTTATGAAGGCGATATCATTTTGTAATAGTACACAAGTACAAATTAAGTACATGACTGAGTACGTATTAATTTTGGTTCATTACAATTACGATTACAATTACCAATTAATTCATATTCACTTGTTGTTTAATTACACTTCTATTAAAGTACATTCTTACATTATAAATTAAATCATTACATTTAATTACAGTTTCACTGAAGTACATTACAAGTTATTGTTAATTACAGTTAATTACATTAAACAGTTACTAAAACTTTGTTTTGTTTTTACAGTGTTTCTTATTAATAGACAATTAAGATGTTAAATATAATACAAAGTACATGGCACTTACGAGATAATTTATTTACGAAATAATATGTTATAATGTTATAAATTTAAAATCAGAGCGAACGGAGGTATTTTATCTTTGAGGCGCTCGATTCTGTCGTAGTGAGTGGAATTCGATCTTACTAAGCATTGTTTTGAGTTCACCTCGGGAGGTCATATAATTAAAAATAAAAATGAAAAAAATAATACGAGAACGTTTTTTCGCGTTCTCGAATGAACGCCCAAAGTTTCGCGCGTCACAAATTGACACGAGTAAACATAGACTGATTAGTTGATAGGGCATAAGTAGACAATAGGTAGATGAATGAATAAGTAATAAAATTAATAAAGGATAGCGGTCAAGAAAGAACATGAATGTAAGAATGAGTATGGTTGAATAATAATGTTTATACTACATAACATATAAATAATGACTTCTATAGAGTGTTTCGTCCTTAGCATGATGTTAAAGAATTTTCATACATTGGATACTAGATATATGATGAAGGGAAAATGTGACGTCATAGTTATTGAATTTTCACGTATAGTACAAATCATTATTAGGAAGATTTACAAGAGCAAATTAGAGACAGAGTGGGAAACGTAAAGAGAATAAAGTTATTTTATGACGTCATAGTGCATAAGTCATTATTACAAATCGAAATTCTATCCAAAACTCGCTTAGGCGATTTTGGTTTCTTATGTAAAAATGAACATTCGAACATAAAACTACACGAACATAAGTATTGCATGAAGACAATGAATTCATATAATGATGGTGTAGGAATTGTTCATTGTTCACTTTTTACATTGCTCTCCCCTTTTTTTATTAAAATGATTTTTATACAATAATATAATAAAATTAATACAATACAATACAATTGAGAAAATAACATCGTAACTAATTCAAGTTAGGTGACGAATTTTTCTTTACATTACAAGTTTTATACAGAACAAGCGAGTTATTATATAGTATAAAAGAATTCAAAGATTAATATTTTAATTTAGATAAACAATTAAGTTAGACAAACAATGATATGGTTAAAAAAAATTTAGAAATTTTTTTTTTTTCTGTGGGGAAAATTACATTCATAATGAATAGGAAAAAAGGAAAAATATAAATCGTACAATCTATAAGCTAATTTTGATTGACTAGTGTAGGTAAAAATAGAATTACGTAATGGATGATGTATAGACCTGTGGTCTAGTGTGTATTTTTGTGTACTAGGTATAAAGTGTGTAGCTGATAATTTCGAGAGACAGATTAGCTGAGAGGATTGTTAAATTAACTGAATAAATGCATGAGCGAGAATTTATATATAGTAAGCAAAAATGATTAAGACTAAATAGCATAGTTGGCACTTACGTAATGAAATAGTTTTATTGTGATATTGAATGATTTTGGCATAAGGTTTGTATGTATATAGTATATATATAGTGTGCATGCATTTTTATTGACTGTTGTAGGTACAAATTGAATTACGTAGTGGATGATATATAGACCTGTGGTCAAATGTGTAGGGATTTGGAAGGTTTTTGAATTAACAGAGTTTAAAGATAATGTATAATAATTTAAGATGGGTTTAGGGTTATAAAATCTTTTAAGTTTAAGTCAGTTATTGTTATTATTATTCTTATTATTATTATTATTATAATAAAATCCCTTAAGCTCAAGGTCAATTATTATAAAATTCTAAATTACAGGTATCGTTTAGTTGTCGGAAAATTAACCCAAAAATGGGTCAGTCATTTAAGTGACTATAGTTACTAATATCTAATTTTAAAACACAATAAAACTTAAACTTTTAAGTTCAAAGAAATGTATAATGGTCATGAAAGAGTTAAAAATAAAAAAAACACAACTTAACATAAATTGAGCCATCGTACCAAAGAGGGATTAACCATGGTTGAACCATTTCTCTGGTTGACACAGTTCAACTGGGGTTGGGGGTGTTAAAATAAAATAAAATTAAAAGACAAAGTTTGTAGTACGACATTCGGGGGAATTGAGTGACTAAGCGGGGGGTATAAGTCTGAAATTGACAATTACATCTTTCGTGAGCAGTTTGCTCTTTTTTTTTTTTTTTAAAGATTGCCTGTCACACTACTTAGAACAAAAAATTAAAAGAGTTCAACAAAGGGAGGGACGGCATGTTCCTCAACATAATAATTTAAAAGGAGTCATTGGGACAAGATCGATTAATTGTTACACAACTATTATTATCACGTATACATTACAATGATTATCAAAATCGTTACAAACAATTGTAAAAACTACTGTTTTGGTCACAAACAATGAAATGTCATTTTACCTATATATTTATATACGCAACAATGGCATGAAAAGAAAAGACAGATAGGTCAATTTTCTTCTCACAAACAAAAAAAAAGATTAACTAAAGACACAAACGGGTCAATTCAGGTTGAATTAAATTCTCTTGAACAACAAAAAAAAGGTTGAATTCAATTGACTGCATTGAAAACTTGGGACTTGAAAACTAACTTCGACTTAAAAACTAACTTTGACTTGACCTCTCTAACTTCGAATAAAACTCTCTGACTTCGAATATAACTCTGACTTCGAATATAACTCTGACTTCGAATATAACTCTGACTTCGAATATAACTCTGACTTGAACTCTATCAAGTATTCTGAAACTAACTTGAAATTAACAAAAAATGGAAAATGACTGCACTTGATCTTTATCAAGTGGAGACGATTAACTTAACCTCTGTTTTGGTTGACCCTCTTGGTGCAACCTTCTGACTTCAAAAACTACTTCAAAAAATGACTTCAAAAATGACTTCAAAAATTGACTTCAAAAAAATGACTTCAAAATTACTTCAAGTATCTTTATAAATCTGTGGGGTTTGGTTGTCCCTTTTGGTTACAACCAACTGAAACTGAAAACTGAAAATGGAACTTGAAACTGCTTCAAGTAACTCTATAACTCTATTAACTCTCTCTAAACTCTCTCTAAACTCTCTCTCTCTTAATTTGCAAGTCAATTCAATTCAGTAATTGAAAAAAAATTTGCAAACAAAAAATAAAAAAATTAAACAATATTTCACTCTGGTATTATTATGTTTGGTACATAAAATAAAATTATTCTATACTGAATATAATAGTGAAAATAACTGCGGCAATTGACTTTGCGACAATTGACTCTGTGACAATTGACTCTGCGACAATTGACTCTGTGACAATTGACTCTGCGACAATTGACTCTGCGACAATTTGACTCTGCGACAATTGACTCTGCGACAATTTACTCTGCGACAATTGACTCTGTGACAATTAACTCTGTGACAATTAACTGTCTGTTACAATTAACTCTCCGTTAAAATTAACTCTCTGTTAAAATTACTGTTTCAATAAAAACAAATGTATCACTGGTGTCTGAAGTGTTCACTGTGTTTTGTGTTAAATTCTGGTTTGATACTCATTATTAACTGTTAATAATAGTGATTTTTCAAGTGTTTATAAATTACTTAAAACAACAAAATGTACTTAAATTTTCTATGGGGAAAATCCTTGAGACGTGTCCTCAAGACGTCTTGTTAGCTACTTCTTCTTGGATGAAAACTAGGCATGGAGAACTTGGAGTCGTGACCCACCGGTTCAAGGGTGGATGTTACGAACTAGAAGTCGTGACACGCCGGTCACCTGGTTTTATCCTGATGCAGGGTAATTTCTATCTTGGCCAATGAGTGGCCTCTTCTTAAAATAATCTTCTTAAAATCTTCTTTTTATCCTGATGCAGGGTAATTTCTATTCTTGGCCAAAGAGTGGCCACTTGTTAAAATCTTGTTAAAATCTTCTTCTTCTTAAAAATCTTCTTGTTAAAAATCTTCTTGTTAAAAATCTTCTTCTTCTTAAAAATCTGCTTGTTAAAAATCTTCTTTTTATAAATATTCTTCGTAAAATCATCATCTTATCCTGGTAAAGGGTCGCCAGCTGTTAGACCCCATATCTTCTTCTTCTTCTTATCCTGGCTATGGGTCTGGGGTGTCTCGTATAGACGAGGCGTTCTTGTTAAGGGGCAAGGGGCCTCTGTCCCCTGCCCGCAGCGAGGCTGCAGTCCAAAGAAGAGTCTCGTAATGAAGTTCTCTGATGAAGTCTTAAATGAAGTGACAAATGAAGTGGTCCCTAATTTTTCAAGTACATGTATAATATAGCTTAAATGTTTTGGGGGAGGACAGTTGAAGGTTAAATTTCCCCCCTTTTTTTAAACACATCAGATGTTTTTGAATGATTGCAAATAAGAATTTAAAAAATAAAAATAAAAACTAATTTGTATTTTTCGCCGAGTCTATATTTATGAAGGCGATATCATTTCGTAATAGTACACAAGTACAAATTAAGTACATGACTGAGTACGTATTAATTTTGGTTCATTACAATTACGATTACAATTACCAATTAATTCATATTCACTTGTTTTTAATTACACTTCTATTAAAGTACATTCTTACATTATAAATTAAATCACTACATTTAATTACAGTTTCACTGAAGTACATTACAAGTTATTGTTAATTACAGTTAATTACAATTAAACAGTTACTATAACTTTGTTTTGTTTTTACAGTGTTTCTTATTAATAGACAATTAAGATGTTAAATATAATACAAAGTACATGGCACTTACGAGATAATTTATTTACGAAATAATATGTTATAATGTTATAAATTTAAAATCAGAGCGAACGGAGGTATTTTATCTTTGAGGCGCTCGATTCTGTCGTAGTGAGTGGAATTCGATCTTACTAACCATTGTTTTGAGTTCACCTCGGGAGGTCATATAATTAAAAATAAAAATGAAAAAAATAATACGAGAACGTTTTTTCGCGTTCTCGAATGAACGCCCAAAGTTTCGCGCGTCACAAATTGACACGAGTAAACATAGACTGATAGGTTGATAGGGCATAAGTAGACAATAGATAGATGAATGAATAAGTAATAAAATTAATAAAGGATAGCGGTCAAGAAAGAACATGAATGTAAGAATGAGTATGGTTGAATATTAATGTTTATACTATATAACATATAAATAATGACTTCTATAGAGTGTTTCGTCCTTAGCATGATGTTAAAGAATTTTCATACATTGGATACTAGATATATGATGAAGGGAAAATGTGACGTCATAGTTATTGAATTTTTACGTATAGTACAAATCATTATTAGGAAGATTTACAAGAGCAAATTAGAGACAGAGTGGGAAACGTAAAGAGAATAAAGTTATTTTATGACGTCATAGTGCATAAGTCATTATTACAAATCGAAATTCTATCCAAAACTCGCTTAGGCGATTTTGGTTTCTTATGTAAAAATGAACATTCGAACATAAAACTACACGAACATAAGTATTGCATGAAGACAATGAATTCATATAATGATGGTGTAGGAATTGTTCATTGTTCACTTTTTACATTGCTCTCCCCTTTTTTTTAAAATGATTTTTATACAATAATATAATAAAATTAATACAAAACAATACAATTGAGAAAATAACATCGTAACTAATTCAAGTTAGGTGACGAATTTTTCTTTACATTACAAGTTTTATACAGAACAAGCGAGTTATTATATAGTATAAAAGAATTCAAAGATTAATATTTTAATTTAGATAGACAATTAAGTTAGACAAACAATGATATGGTTAAAAGTTTTTTAGAAATTTTTAATTTTTTTTCTGTGGGGAAAATTACATTCATAATGAATAGGAAAAAAGGAAAAATATAAATCGTACAATCTATAAGCTAATTTTTATTGACTAGTGTAGGTAAAAATAGAATTACGTAATGGATGATGTATAGACCTGTGGTCTAGTGTGTATTTTTGTGTACTAGGTATAAAGTGTGTAGCTGATAATTTCGAGAGACAGATTAGCTGAGAGGATTGTTAAATTAACTGAATAAATGCATGAGCGAGAATTTATATATAGTAAGCAAAAATGATTAAGACTAAATAGCATAGTTGGCACTTACGTAATGAAATAGTTTTATTGTGATATTGAATGATTTTAGCATAAGGTTTGTATGTATATAGTATATATATAGTGTGCATGCATTTTTATTGACTGTTGTAGGTACAAATCGAATTACGTAGTGGATGATATATAGACCTGTGGTCAAATGTGTAGGGATTTGGAAGGTTTTTGAATTAACAGAGTTTAAAGATAATGTATAATAATTTAAGATGGTTTTAGGGTTATAAAATCTTTTAAGTTTAAGTCAGTTATTGTTATTATTATTCTTATTATTATTATTATTATAATAAAATCCCTTAAGCTCAAGGTCAATTATTATAAAATTCTAAATTACAGGTATCGTTTAGTTGTCGGAAAATTAACCCCAAAATGGGTCAGTCATTTAAGTGACTATAGTTACTAATATCTAATTTTAAAACACAATAAAACTTAAACTTTTAAGTTCAAAGAAATGTATAATGGTCATCAAAGAGTTAAAAATAAAAAAAACACAACTTAACATAAATTGAGCCATCGTACCAAAGAGGGATTAACCATGGTTGAACCATTTCTCTGGTTCACACAGTTCAACTGGGGTTGGGGGTGTTAAAATAAAATTAAATTAAAAGACAAAGTTTGTAGTACGACATTCGGGGGAATTGAGTGAATAAGCGGGGGGTATAAGTCTGAAATTGACAATTACATCTTTCGTGAGCACTTTGCTCTTTTTTTTTTTTTTAAAAAGATTGCTTGTCACACTACTTAGAACCAAAAATTAAAAGAGTTCAACAAACTGAGGGACGGCATGTTCCTCAACATAATAATTTAAAAGGAGTCATTGGGACAAGATCGATTAATTGTTACACAACTATTATTATCACGTATACATTACAATGATTATCAAAATCGTTACAAACAATTGTAAAAACTACTGTTTTGGTCACAAACAATGAAATGTCATTTTACCTATATATTTATATACGCAAGAATGGCATGAAAAGAAAAGACAGATAGGTCAATTTTCTTCTCACAAACACAAAAAAAAAGATCAACTAAAGACACAAACGGGTCAATTCAGGTTGAATTTAATTCTCTTTTACAACAAAAAAAAGGTTGAATTAAATTCTCTTGAACAACAAAAAAAAGGTTGAATTCAATTGACTGCATTGAAAACTTGGGACTTGAAAACTAACTTCGACTTAAAAACTAACTTTGACTTGAACTCTCTGACTTCGAATATAACTCTGACTTGAACTCTATCAAGTATTCTGAAACTAACTTGAAATTAACTAAAAATGGAAAATGACTGCACTTGATCTTTATCAAGTGGAGACGATTAACTTAACCTCTGTTTTGGTTGACCCTCTTGGTGCAACCTTCTGACTTCAAAAACTGACTTCAAAAAATGGCTTCAAAAATGACTTCAAAAAATGACTTCAAAAAAATGACTTTCAAAATTACTTCAAGTATCTTATAAATCTCTGGGGTTTGGTTGTCCCTTTTGGTTACAACCAACTGAAACTGTCTGAAAACTGAAAATGGAACTTGAAACTGCTTCAAGTAACTCTATAACTCTATTAACTCTCTCTAAACTCTCTCTAAACTCTCTCTCTTAATTTGCAAGTCAATTCAATTCAGTAATTGAAAAAAAATTTGCAAACAAAAAATAAAAAAATGTAAACAATATTTCACTCTGGTATTATTATGTTTGGTACATAAAAATAAAATTATTCTATACTGAATATAATAGTGAAAATAACTGCGGCAATTGAATCTGCGACAATTGACTGTGACAATTGACTCTGCGACAATTGACTCTGTGACAATTGACTCTGCGACAATTGACTCTGCGACAATTTACTCTGCGACAATTGACTCTGTGACAATTAATTCTGTGACAAATAACTCTCTGTTACAATTAACTCTCCGTTAAAATTAACTCTCTGTTAAAATTACTGTTTCAATAAAAACAAATGTATCACTGGTGTCTGAAGTTTTCAGTGTTTTGTGTTAAATTCTGGTTTGATACTCATTATTAACTGTTAATAATAGTGATTTTTCAAGTGTTTATAAATTACTTAAAACAACAAAATGTACTTAACAAAATTTTCTATGGGGAAAATCCTTGAGACGTGTCCTCAAGACGTCTTGTTAGCTACTTCTTCTTGGATGAAAACTAGGCGTGGAGAACTTGGAGTCGTGACCCACCGGTTCAAGGGTGGATGTTACGAACTAGAAGTTGTGACACGCCGGTCACCTGGTTTTATCCTGATGCAGGGTAATTTCTATCTTGGCCAATGAGTGGCCTCTTCTTAAAATAATCTTCTTAAAATCTTCTTTTTATCCTGATTCAGGGTAATTTCTATTCTTGGCCAAAGAGTGGCCACTTGTTAAAATCTTCTTGTTAAAATCTTCTTCTTCTTAAAAATCTTCTTGTTAAAAATCTTCTTGTTAAAAATCTTCTTCTTCTTAAAAATCTGCTTGTTAAAAATCTTCTTTTTATAAATATTCTTCGTAAAATCATCATCTTATCCTGGTAAAGGGTCGCTAGCTGTTAGACCCATATCTTCTTCTTCTTCTATCCTGGCTATGGGTCTGGGGTGTCTCGTATAGACGAGGCGTCTTGTTAAGGGCAAGGGCCTCTGCCCCTCCCGCAGCGAGGCTGCAGTACAAAGAAGAGTCTCGTAATGAAGTCTCTGATGAAGTTCTTAAATGAAGTGACAAATGAAGTGGTCCCTAATTTTTCAAGTACATGTATAATATAGCTTAAATGTTTGGGGAGGACAGTTGAAGGTAAATTTCCCCCTTTTTTAAACACATCAGATGTTTTTGAATGATTGCGAAAATAAGAATTTAAAAAATAAAAATAAAAAACTAATTTGTATTTTTCGCCGAGTCTATATTTATGAAGGCGATATCATTTCGTAATAGTACACAAGTACAAATTAAGTACATGATGAGTACGTATTAATTTTGGTTCATTACAATTACGATTACAATTACCAATTAATTCATATTCACTTGTTGTTTAATTACACTTCTATTAAAAGTACATTCTTACATTAAATTAAATCATTACATTTAATTACAGTTTCACCTAAGTACATTACAAGTTATGTTAATTACAGTTAATTACAATTAAACAGTTACTATAACTTTGTTTTGTTTTTACAGTGTTTCTTATTAATAGACAATTAAGATGTTAAAATATAATACAAAGTACATGGCACTTACGAGATAATTTATTTACGAATAATATGTTATAATGTTATAATTTAAAATCAGAGCGAACGGAGGTATTTTATCTTGAGGCGCTCGATTCTGTCGTAGTGAGTGGAATCGATCTTACTAAGAATTGTTTTGAGTTCACCTCGGGAGGTCATATAATTAAAAATAAAAATGAAAAAAATAATACGAGAACGTTTTTTCGCGTTCTCGAATGAACGCCCAAAGTTTCGCGCTTCACAAATTGACACGAGTAAACATAGACTGAAAAGTTGATAGGGCATAAGTAGACAATAGGTAGATGAATGAATAAGTAATAAAATTAATAAAGGATAGCGGTCAAGAAAGAACATGAATGTAAGAATGAGTATGGTTGAATAATAATGTTTATACTACATAACATATAAATAATGACTTCTATAGAGTGTTTCGTCCTTAGCATGATGTTAAAGAATTTTCATACATTGGATACTAGATATATGATGAAGGGAAAATGTGACGTCATAGATATTGAATTTTTACGTATAGTACAAATCATTATTAGGAAGATTTACAAGAGCAAATTAGAGACAGAGTAAGAAACGTAAAGAGAATAAAGTTATTTTATGACGTCATAGTGCATAAGTCATTATTACAAATCGAAATTCTATCCAAAACTCGCTTAGGCGATTTTGGTTTCTTATGTAAAAATGAACATTCGAACATAAAACTACACGAACATAAGTATTGCATGAAGACAATGAATTCATATAATGATGGTGTAGGAATTCTTCATGTTCACTTTTTACATATACTGTATATATATACACATAAATATAAATAATATATACAGTATATATATATATATATATATATATATATATATATATACATATATAATATATATATATATATACATATACATATAATGTATATATATATATATATATATATATATATATATATATATATATATATAACACATATATAATATCTATATATATACATATATATATATATATATACATACGGTAATATATATATATATAAATAATATATATATATATATATAGAAGGTGTTTGAAAACTTTCTGTACAAATTGTAATGGGGGATAGGCAACACGAAGACAAACCCTTTTCGTCTATAAGTGTATGTCCGCTGACGTCACCATTCGGCGCGAGAGGGCGCCGCTGCAATTGGCTAAAAGGTGAAGTGGGCTAGACTCGCGCTTGCCGCGGGCATTCTTAAATCGGACGTAGTATGCGTAACATGGAGCGCTTCACGACTGCTGAGATGGCTGACATGCATATAGTGTATGGGGCTGCTAATGGAAACGGAAGAGCTGCTGTGAGGTTGTACGACAGCGCTTCCAAACAGACGTGTGCCGACACCAAAACGTTTGGCATTTGCAT